>JAPXFQ010000766.1:0-45439 GCA_028564705.1 Apricaphanius iberus | reverse complement strand
GAGTGGTTTGATGCAAATGGGAACGATTGCACAACTTTTTTTCCTGCTGTTTCATTTGTATGCTTGCTGAAAACTTATGACTGTCAGGTCTTCATAGTGTTGGTTGTTTGAATCTGCAAATTGTGTCTCACTTGTGCATCGCACCGTGATCTACTGAAAGAAGGTGTTTGACAAAGCTTACAGTTAGAGATATGTTAATAGGTAGTTAGAGACAGGTTAGACAGGTAGCTAGGAAGAGATATGTTAATGTTAGTAGCTAGGTAGAGTGTCAAAAGCTAGGAAGGGATATGAAGAGGTAGAGTAGCTACGTAGAGATAGATTAATGTAAGCCAAGTAGAGAGTGTTAGTAGCTAGGTCTCCTAGTAGCTAGGAGACAGGTTAATGTTAGTAGTCAGGTAGAGTATCAAAAGCTAGGAAGAGATAGGTAGAGGTAGAGTAGCTAGGTAGAGATAGGTTAATGTAAGCCAGGTAGAAAGTGTTAGTAGCTAGGTCTCCTAGTAGCTAGGAGACAGGTTAATGTTAGTAGCTATGCTGCTTTAGGCTAGGCTGTTGGAGGACATTATTAGGGTCTGTTCCTACTTTCTCTCCTACTTCTCCCCAACTGCATGATGTGCTGTCAATTCAAGCGCTAACCTGTTTTCTCTTAGTCTCTTCCTACAGTAGGTGCTCCTGACCCGCCCTGCTTGACGACCCTGACTAAGATGGCATTGCAGTGACGGAAAGTTCTCCACGTCCTGCAACAAACTTCTGCATCAGTTGTGTTGTTCTTTCTGTGTCTCTGTTCTGTGTCTCTGTTCTGTATTCTCCAAACCACAGACGGTCTCGGCAGATGACCGCTTGTGCTGAGCCTGGTTCTGCCGGAGGTTTCTTCCTGTTAAAAGGGAGTTTTTCCTTTCCACTGTCGCTTCGTGCTTGCTCAGTGTGAGGGATTGCTGAGAATTACACGACGCAATCTTCTGTGGTACATTCACATTGAAAAGACTACAGGGCAATCTTGTGAGAGCTGAAGGAAATGTTTGTTGCTGTTCATTTCACCATTTTCCTCCTTGTATAAGAGAAGCGTACGGTTTGACTTCAAAACTTTTCTGTAGCTGGATTAGAATGAAATATCTCACTACGTAGGTGCTGAAGACAGAAGACCGTTTGTAAAAAAACTCAGTCTTGTCCCTAAACTACTGCAACAAATTTGTTTTAGCGGGAAGCTGTTGAAGAATGAAGACAGTTTTTAAATGAAACTCAACTACGTCATGAAACTACACCAACTAATCTGTTTTAGCGGGAAGAGCTAAAGCTGCCATCACACACACATGGTATGGAGGAAGGGCTTCACGGCATTGGTGGTTCAGTGGTAGAATTCTTGCCTGCCACGCAGGAGGCCCGGGTTCGATTCCCGGCCAATGCATCTACTTAACTGTTTTCGATCCGTGTTGGCACCAGAAAAGCAGGCACCCTTGCTTTTGCTTCCGATCTGGCATTCCAAGCTCATTTGCCGCTTCAACGGCAGGGATGCTGACAGCTATGCTAAAATGGAAATCCCTCTCTCAAATTCAGTCTCCCCTAAGTCCGTCCTAGTTACAACCGATGGGTTTCCCCCAATACGAAAACCAAAAAATTCAATATAAAGAAAATTCCGAGTCAATTCTAGGACCAAATACCTACAAAGAAAAGACTGAGTTGTGTTTAAATTGTCATTGATTATGTTAAAGTTATGATTTAAAGAAAAGTACGGATCACTTCTCTGACAAAATGGCTATAACAAGAAGAGGCTTTGTTGTGTTTAAATTGTAACTATTTATATGAAAGGTACCTGCATTATATTCCACTTTAAAGAGAGGCAACTACCCATCAGGAAAGAAAACCCTTGTTTACCACGTGACAAGCAGGGATACTCACCACTATACTAAATAGGACCTGTCCGGCAAAAAGCCACGCCCACTTCTTGCGGTTAGCTATTTTTGCACCGAAAATGCGTCCTATCCACGGAGTGAAACAACTCTTGAAAATTCAGCCCAGTGTTTTGTCATTAAGTCCATATTTACTTACTCTACCACAGAAGTACTACGGCACTGCCGCATAGCCCTGTTACATATCTGACGATGGCTCGTGCCTCTACTAAGACAGGATTTTTCACAAAGTCTTTTTTCCGTCCCCGCCTCATAAGATTGCATTATGGAAAGCTTAGGGCAAATGGACGTCACTTATCTCAGTCAGCAGGCCCCCATCCTGGGCTGAAAAAAACATGGATGGCTCATGCCTCTGGTAAGGCGGCTCGTGCCTCTGGTAAGGCAGCTCTTGCCTCTGGTAAGGCAGGATTTTTCACTAAGTGCTTTTTCCGTCCCCGCCTCATTGGATTGCATTATGGAAACATTATGGCAAATGTCCATGGTGATACTTTTTTTTTCAGCACTGGGCTGTGTACATTTGTTATAAGGGTCCAACAATGGGAGCCTATGAGGAGGGGACGGGATCCTACCTTACCAGAGGCACGAGACTTTTGTCGGCGCGGATTGCTCGGTTCAGTCCGTGGGGGGGGGGTTTAAGAGTGGGGCCCATGGTTCGCCAGGTAAGACGGGTTCTGGAGGTGGTCCAGCAGTGGGCCAGGGGTGCCTGGATGGGGGAGTAACGGGGGTCTGGATGCAGGGGGACCAAAAAACGTTCCGTCCCCTCCTCATAGGATTGCATTATGGAAGGCTGGGGGCAAAGGGACGAAACGTTACCCAGGCTATGGGCCCCCATCCCGGGCTGAAAATCCACCGTCAGGGCCCCTGTTTCTCTGGGTCAGTACAGGGCCAAATCTGGCTACATGTACCCAGGCCACGGGCCTCCATCCTGGGCTAACGATCCACTGTCTGGGCCCCTGGATGTCAAATAACCAAAGTCATCCGGGGACCCCGATGGTGAATCTTTACCCCAGGATGGGTGACTGTTGCCTGGGTAAGGCGTCGTCCTTTTGCCCCCAGCTGGGACGCCGGTGGCACAAAACGGCCTCCCGGACCTCCGCCGTCACGTGCAGGCCCGCCGGGGGGCCCCGGAAGATGCTGCCTCCTAAGGTCCAAGCAGCGTCGGCGCACGCCTTATGCTTGACGGACACGACATGTCCCTCTGGGCCCCCTCCGTTTAACATTGGCTTATGGCAAATGGACGTCCCCGGTGACACTGGGGACGAGCCCCGTCCGTTTGCCATAAGTTCAATTCATTCTCCGTGTACTTTTGGGACACTTGCCTTAAGTTAGTATAGTGGACAGTATCCCCGCTTGTCACGCGGGAGACCAGGGTTCGATTCCCTAACGGGGAGTAGCATCTCTTTCAAACGGAACGAAAAGCAGGTACCTTTCACATAAATCATGACAATTTAAAAACAACACAGCCTTTTCTAGTTATAGCCATTTGCTCAGAAAAGTCTTCCGTCCTTTTCTTTATATCATAACTTTCATATAAAAAGTGACAATTTCAACACAACTAAGTCTTCTTTTTTAGTTATTTGCTACTAGAAATCACTCGGAATTGTCTTTATATTTATATTTTTTGTTTTTGTGTTGGGGAAACCCATCGGTTGTATATAGGATGTTTTGAAGTCAAAAATGGTGAAATCATCAAGAAAAAACAACATTTCCTTCAGCTCTCACAAGCTTGCCCTGTAGTATTTGAAATGTGAATTTTCCTCTATTGTCATCAATGACATTAAAGCCAAGGGCTTGTCCGTCAACCTATAGTACGGCAGCCACTCAACGATGTTATTCCGAACATGAAAATCTCCACAGTAAAACATTTAAAATCTGTGACGTTTTAGCGGGATTAAAGTCGAACGGGTCTTTTGCGTAGGCTGCGGAATTTTAATTGCGTGTACTTACAAGCGAATTTAAAGAGTTCTGTGATCATTACAGAAAGACTATCATAAGGAAAAAGAAGAACTGGCAAGATACACGTCTCTTTGCAGATTGGGGACCTGGTCCCTATTAACACTTTCTGTTAGGAGATCACGGAGCGATGGACAAGTGAGACACAATTTGCAGATTCAAACAACCAACACAATGAAGATATGACAGTCAAACGTTTCAACGAGCATACAAACAAAACAGCAGGAAAAACGGCGTGCAACCTTTCCCATTTGCATGGAACAGCTCAAAGTAAAAAAAAACTGAAGGGGATCCTTTCCACTTGGAGTAAAGCGAATGATTCTTTATGGACCAAATGAGATATGTAACAGGGCTTTGCTGCAGTGCCGTAGTACTTCCGTGATAGAGTAAAAATGGACGTTATTCCAAAACGGTGGGCTGCGTTTTCGAGAGTTGTTTCACTCCGTGGAGAGGACGCATTTTCCGTACAAAACTGACTCATTACAAGAAAAGGGGGGAGGGGAATTTTGGCAGCCAGGTCCTTGTTAGTATAGTGGACAGTATCCCCGCTTGTCACGTGGGAGACCAGGGTTCGATTCCCTGACGGGGAGTAGCATCTCTTTGAAACGGAACGAAAAGCAGGTACCTGTCACATAAATCATGACAATTTAAAAACAAACCAGCCTTTTCTTGTTATAGCCATTTGGTCAGAGAAGTGATCCACAACTCAGTCTTTTCTTTGTAGGTATTTGGTCCTAGAATTGACTCTGAATTTTCTTTATATTGAATTTTTTGGTTTTCGTATTGGGGGAAACCCATCGGTTGTAACTAGGACGGACTTAGGGGAGACTGAATTTGAGAGAGGGATTTCCATTTTAGCATAGCTGTCATCATCCCTAACGTTGAAGCAGCAAACGAGCTTGGAATGCCGGATCGGAAGCAAAAGCAAGGGTGCCTGCTTTTCTGGTGCTAACATGGATCGAAACAGTTAAATTGATGCATTGGCCTGGAATCGAATCCGGGCCTCAGGCAAAAATTCTACAACTGAACCACCAATGGCGTGAAGCCCTTCCTCCACCCATGTGTGCGTGATGTCAGCTTTACCTCTTCCCGCTAAAACAGATTAGTTGGTGTAGTTTCATGACGTAGTTGAGTTTCATTTAAAAACTGTCTTCATTCTTCAACAGCTTCCCGCTAAAACAAATGTGTTGCAGTAGTTTAATGACAAGGTTGAGTTTCTTTTACAAACGGTCTTCTGTCTTCAACACCTACTTAGTGAGATATTTCATTCTAATCCAGCTACAGAAAAGTTTTGAAGTCAAAGCGTACGCTTCTCTTATACAAGGAGGAAAATGGCTAAATGAACAGCAACAAACATTTCCTTCAGCTCTCACAAGATTGCCCTGTAGTCTTTTCAATGTGAATGTTCTTCTACTGTCAGCAATGACATTAATGTCAAGGGCTTGTCCGGAAACCTGTATTACACCAGCCACTCAACGAAGTTATTCCGAAAATGAAAATCACCAAAATGTAACATTAAAGTTCTATGATATTTTCGTCGGGTTTGGGTCGAAAGGGTCTTTTGCATAGGCTGTTGAATTTTTACTGCATGTACTCACAAGCCAATTTAAAGAGTTCTGTTATCTTTACAGAAAGACTATCATGAGGAAAAAGAAGAGCTGGCCGCATACACGTCTTTTTGACGATTGGGGACTTGGTCCCTATTAACACCTTCTTTCAGTAGATCACGGTGCAATGCACAAGTTAGACACAATTTGCAGATTCAAACAACCAACACTATGAAGACCTGACAGTCATAAGTTTTCAGCAAGCATACAAATGAAACAGCAGGAAAAAAAGTTGTGCAACCGTTCCCATTTGCATCAAACCACTCACTGTCAAAGAACCTGAAGGGGATCATTTCCCCTTGGAGTAAAGCGAATGATTCTTTATGCACCAAATGAGATATGTAACAGGTCTACGCTGCAGTGACGTAGTACTTCTGTGGTAGAATAAGTAAATATGGACTTAATGACAAAACACTGGGCTGAATTTTCAAGAGTTGTTTCAGTCCGTGGATAGGACGCATTTTCGGTGCAAAAGTAGTTAACCGCAAGAAGTGGGCGTGGCTTTTTGCCGGACAGGTTCTAATTAGTATGGTGGTGAGTATCCCTGCTTGTCATGTGGTAGACAAGGGTTTGCTTTCCTGATGGGTAGTTGCCTCTCTTTAAAGTGGAATATAATGCAGGTACCTTTCATATAAATAGTTACAATTTTAACACAACAAAGCCTCTTCTTGTTATAGCCATTTAGTCAGAGAAGTGATCCGTACTTTTCTTTATATCATAACTTTAACATAATCAATGACAATTTAAACACAACTCAGTCTTTTCTTTGTAGGTATTTGGTCCTAGAATTGACTCGGAATTTTCTTTATATTGAATTTTTGGGTTTTTGTATTGGGGGAAACCCATCGGTTGTAACTAGGACGGACTTAGGGGAGACTGAATTTGAGAGAGGGATTTCCATTTTAGCATAGCTGTCAGCATCCCTGCCGTTGAAACGGCAAATGAGCTTGGAATGCCAGATCGGAAGCAAAAGCAAGGGTGCCTGCTTTTCTGGTGCCAACACGGATCGAAACAGTTAACTTGTTGCATAGGCCAGGAATCGAACCTCAGGCCTCCTGCGTGGCAGGCAAGAATTCTACCACTGAACCACCAATGCCGTGAAGCCCTTCCTCCATACCATGTGTGCGTCATGCCAGCTTTAGCTCTTCCCGCTAAAACAGATTAGTTGGTGTAGTTTCATGACGTAGTTGAGTTTCATTTAAAAACTGTCTTCATTCTTCAACAGCTTCCCGCTAAAACAAATTTGTTGCAGTAGTTTAAGGTCAAGTTTGAGTTTCTTTTACAAACGGTCTTCTGTCTTCAACACCTACTTAGTGAGAAATTTCATTCTAATCCAGCTACAGAAAAGTTTTGAAGTCAAACCGTACGCTTCTCTTATACAAGGAGGAAAATGGTGAAATGAACAGCAACAAACATTTCCTTCAGCTCTCACAAGATTGCCCTGTAGTCTTTTCAATGTGAATGTTCTTCTACTGTCAGCAATGACATTAAAGCCAAGGGCTTGTCCGGAAACCTGTATTACACCAGCCACTCAACGAAGTTATTCCGAAAATGAAAACCTCCAAAATGAAACATTAAAGTTCTGTGACATTTTCGTCGGGTTTGGCTCGAAAGGGTCTTTTGCATAGGCTGTTGATTTTTTACTGCATGTACTCACAAGTACAGAAAGACTATCATGAGGAAAAAGAAGAGCTGGCCGCATACACGTCTTTTTGACGATTGGGGACTTGGTCCCTATTAACACCTTCTTTCAGTAGATCACGGTGCGATGCACAAGTGAGACAAAATTTGCAGATTCAAACAACCAACACTATGAAGACCTGACAGTCATAAGTTTTCAACAAGCATACAAATGAAAAAGCAGGAAAAAAAGGTGTGCAACCGTTCCCATTTGCATCAAACCACTCACTGTCAAAGAACCTGAAGGGGATCATTTCCCCTTGGAGTAAAGCGAATGATTCTTTATGCACTAAATGAGATATGTAACAGGGCTATGCGGCAGTGCCGTAGTACTTCTGTGGTAGAGTAAGTAAATATGGACTTAATGACAAAACACTGGGCTGAATTTTCAAGAGTTGTTTCACTCCGTGGATAGGACGCATTTTCGGTGCAAAAGTAGCTAACCGCAAGAAGTGGGCGTGGCTTTTTGCCGGACAGGTCCTAATTAGTATAGCAGTGAGTATCCCTGCTTGTCACGTGGTAGACAAGGGTTTGCTTTCCTGATGGGTAGTTGCCTCTCTTTAAAGAGGAATATAATGCAGGTACCTTTCATATAAATAGTTACAATTGAAACACAACAAAGCCTCTTCTTGTTATAGCCATTTGGTCAGAGAAGTGATCCGTACTTTTCTTTAAATCATAACTTTAACATAATCAATGACAATTTAAACACAACTCAGTCTTTTCTTTGTAGGTATTTGGTCCTAGAATTGACTCGGAATTTTCTTTATCTTGTATTTTTGGGTTTTTGTATTGGGGGAAACCCATCGGTTGTAACTAGGACGGACTTAGGGGAGACTGAATTTGAGAGAGGGATTTCCATTTTAGCATAGCTGTCAGGATTTCTGCCGTTGAAGCGGCAAATGAGCTTGGAATGCCAGTTCGGAAGCAAAAGCAAGGGTTCCTGCTTTTCTGGTGCCAACACGGATCGAAACAGTTAACTCGTTGCATTGGCCGGGAATCGAACCCGGAACTCCCGCGCGGGCAGCGCGGATTGTTCAGCTAAACACCCTAAACGGAATCCCATTCATTCTCTATGGTAGTCCTAAACCACTACGGATGTAATATACTTTTGACCACTACGCCTCTGTGTCGCTCTTTCACCCAAAATTACCACCGTGACGCGCAGGCGCTTTAATCTTCATTACTTCGGCTGATTTCATCAGGAGAAGACCTATTGTTGAGAGCAGTTTCACTGTTTACTACAGATTTTTTAGAGGTAAGGTGGTTTCTTATGTAAAAAGATCTATTAATGAAACTATTAATACCGCTATCGCTGTCTTGTGGCTTTATCTGCAACTGCCGAACTTTTTGCCGCCTCCTCCCAGTTTAGACTGTGATTATACTGACCGTTCCTTCTCATTTATATACATTTACTTTGTTGTATTTGCTAAATAATGAATGAACATGGGTCTAATCATGAATAACAAACATATTCCTGGTGTTTTTTAACAATAATATTTAGACGGGACTTCAAAGTCACTTTGTTTTCTGTGCGCGGTGAGCGGGTGTGTCGGTCGGTTCCGAGATAACGGGATGCTCATAACGCAGCTTGATTAATGAATGAACCCGGTCGTTTAAGATAACGTTTTACATATATTTCATGGTATAAATGGAAATACTGTTTTTAGGACACCACATACAGCCATGTGTTGGCGCGTATCAGCACATCCAAACGCACGAGCCAGACAAGGAATGATATACGAGATGAAAAATGAATTACTTGCAAAAAGTAAGCATCATTTTTAAAAATCATCTGTTAGTGTCCCATCTGTTGTGTTACATATTACAGTATCAGGTCGTCTTAGATCCTTATATGCGCTTCGTTTCCTTGATATCCGAGGTGCTGAAGGATTTTATTTTATTATTCAATTTAAACCTTAACTCTATAAATTCCATGCGTGTTCATTTTTATCAGAGAGGAGACGAGAGTAATTTAATTTTCTTTAGATTTTAATACAAGAAATCAAATACTGGTTCACAGGGCTGCATAAAACAAATCAAATATTTAGCTTACAGAGTGGTATAAATTATCCACACTCTGGGTCACCCTACCTAGGAGGAATGACAACGTATATAACAGAAACATTAAGTTTTATATTTTAACACAAAGTTAGAGAACCTGCCCCCTAACGTTAAATATGGGACACAAAACATGATTGGTTCATTCAAACTTACATGTGTTACATATTACAGTATCAGGTCGTCTTAGATCCTTATATTCGCTTCGTTTCCTTGATAACCAAGGTGCACAGAACGAAGCCTGCTTATGACGTTTCATGTACAAAAAAAGAGAGAGCTGAACAATGATAATATTGTTTAATAGGACGGTATTACTTGGTTTATGATCAAAGTTTGTATGATTCTGACTTCTGTACAACTATTTCCGGTGTGTGTGTGTATGTGTGATTTGAACAGTTACATGCATGTATATAAATACACGTTTACATAGACTTTCTTCCTCTCCTGTATATAGTCTGGTTTATCTCATCTTCATATTTAATGTTTTATTTTCTATACTGTTGTTTACATAACCTTACTTTACATCACTTTACTACACAGCACATATTCTTTGTCATTTTATGCTGCTGAGTCCCCAAATTATCTATAAAGTATTCATCCATACACCCCCCCCCCCCACATCTCTCCCTGTCTCTGACCTTTTCTGTCTTCATCTGCATCTGAATAGATGAAAGACAGAGCACCTTCCCTGCCTCTCTCAACGACTTCCTTCCTCTCAAAACTTCTGCTCCCCCCTTCCTCTTTGAACACACACACCTTGATAGACATCAATTGGCCTGTTTCTGACCCTCAGCGTTTCTCACAAACTGTCAGGGATTTTCCACTCTTTTGACACCCCCAACTCACACACACCCAGACCATCATTCACTTCAGCATTTTAACTAGAAAAGTAAAAAAAATAACCGAGCTCTAATAAACTAATGGATATCTTTTATTATCTCTAGCTTTTAAGCGGTGAAGATGCAGAAAAATATGTTTTTCCCCGGGAAAATCCAAGTTGCGTTCCGCCAGGGGCCACTTGGGTTCCTTCTGCAGAACCCGACTGAGGAGGCCCGTCGAATTAAAGATGACCCTGCTATGCAGGACAGGTCTGCTTCCATGAGGGCCGACTTGGTGTGGCAGAACGCCCTGGCAGTGGTCCGGCTGAGAGGAGGGGATGCGTCGGACAAGATGGAGGTGTTTGGAGACTGCATCCTGCAGTTTGGGAAATATAAGGGGAAATGTTTCCGTTGGCTGCTGGAGAATGATGTGGGTTACATAATGTACCTAATCAAGAGCCAGCAGAAGGAGGAGTCATCCAGCGTCTTCATGGCTGAGGGGTCCAGCAAGGACAGTTTACTGTCTCTGCTGGATTATGCCTGCAGGTTCCCTGAGATCCAGGCTCTGCTGGAGTACGAGGGCAGTGCGGTGCCTCATGCTCCACCCACAACGGAGGACGAGCAGCTGGTCGGCTTCGGCGCTCGTGCAAAGAGCACATGGAGGGAGATCTGGGAGAGCCGAGGAGATGGATATGCAGACTTCATTCTACGTAGGAACTGTGCACCAGGGACAAGAATGTTCAAGCTACAGCAGTATCTGCAGAAGAAGAAGCAGTCTACCGCTCCTCCGACCTCAGCTGATCGGAGCAGCCAGCCTCAAGCTCGACCCCTAGGTGTGTGCTACTTCCTGTTGACATGCATGTCCATCCAGTTTTCCCTCTAAATGATCTCATGTCTGCTGCAGTGATGGATGAGGACGCAGAGCTGGAGAAGGCAATGCTGAGCATCTCGCCGTCAGAGCCTCAGGAGGAGAGCAGTTCGTAATCTCAATGTTATGTAATATCTATAGTATCTGATGTTTTCTACTCTCATGTATTGATATGTACTCATTCTGGGTTTTTTCTGGACAGTTGCTGTTCTGGCAGATGCAGCACGAGTGTCCCCAGGAGCAAACACAGGTTTCTCTATGACAGGGTTCAGTACAGGAGCTGATGAATTGAACTGTTCTCCTAACGGAGCTGTTTATATATTGTAATCATCTGTGTTCTGGCCATGTTCCGGCCTTGTTTTGGCATGTTCCTCTGACTTTTATGATTCTATGAATTGACCCGTGTCATGATGAACTGATTCCAACTGAATCAAGGGTAAGAATGTGTTTTTTTCTCGGCCTTGCATGTTGGGTTGGGGTGCTAAAATTTAAACGCCTGCATGTTTAATGTGTAGCGCTTCTCCTGCTTTAACTACTAAAACAGTAGAATTAATAAAACAGTTCTGTGTGTGTGTGACAGAGTGTAAATGGAAGGATGAAACTGGATTTGTAGGGCTGTGAGAAGCAGGAGAAGAAGAAGCACAAGAGTTCTGAGTTCATACTAACACTTGCATTCTTAGCGTATTTTTTAGTAACTGACACCAATATTTATGTTGCAGCTCCATCTGCGGCCCTGTCCAAGGCTCCTCCGGTGACCACACACACGGCTTCTACAGCTGATGGTTAGCCAGACTTGTTGCTCTAATGAGGTTAAAACATACATCTATCAGTTGTCACACAGAAGATGAAAATGACGTGTTTCATTGCTTTTTTAGCGGCCGTCTCGCCCAGTGCAAAGGCTCAGATCCCGCTGTCGCCAGAGCTGGCCTTCCTGTTGAAGAAGGAGGATGAGGAACCTGTCAGTAGCATGAGGCCGGAGTCCGCTCAGAGTACGTTTCCCTCTCTCTGGTCCACAGACATGCAGTCTGATGATCAATCTTGCAGAGCTGCATTTATGCACAGCGTCACAAGCATATTATACCAGTTTACTGTCTGTAAAAGAAGCCTGAACACTTAGTCTCTGTTCTGTTTTAGGACCTTGTGGACCCACTGCTAGTGTGGCTCATCCCACAGTTACCAAAGATCACCGTGGCACAGCTGGTAAGTTTATATATGCATGCCTGATGTGGGAATAAAATACACACCTGTGTACATACTGATCAGCTTCCGTGTCCCAGCACTGCCAGCTGCTCCTGTGTCCCAGCCTGACCAGGACATAGCCAACTGGACCTGTTCACCGCAGCAGAAGCGGTGGATGAAGATGGAGCTCCAGGACCTCGGGTTGTGGCCTGGGTCCTGCCCAGTGCGGGACCCAGCCAACACGTCTCTCTGTGGCATCTCCCTCCACAACCGGAGCTCATCGAGACGTTGGCTGACCTACCCTCACCCAACTTTTTCCAGTTACACCCCTTTTTCATTTGGAAGCCGGAGTGTGCCATCATGTCAAGGCTGCGCAACCATTACTCATTACCCTGCCTCCATGAGTGTGCACATCCCCAGGTGGTGTCATCGGGTGTGGGGAGACCGCGGGTGATCGTGGGCACCAGCGGCCAATATTATGTCCTGGCTTCACGGCTGTGTTGCAGAGCGTGTCAGAGGCGCTGGTTTGCAGACAGCCCGCGCTGGCTGGAAAAGCTGCCCAGCCGCTTCACCGAAATCCTGCCAGCCTTCATCACATATAAAAAGGCTATCTGTAAGAGTGTGATGGATGAGCTGCGGCGGACCGGGAAGTCGCCCACAGATATGGCGAACCAGGTGAACGAGCTGATGCATCTGAGGTACGAGCGAGCTCACCTTTCTTACCTGCGCACCATAGAGACTGTCTGGGACGGTGAAGCAGGCCGGTATGGGCAGCAGAGGACCATCAGCCAATTTATCAGGAAGGAGCAGGCACCGAGGGACTTTGGGTCCTTTGATGACCCCAACGACTGGCGTGGCGTCTCCGTGTCGGGTCACTACCTGACGGACTGCATGCTGGATGAGTTCAGGCGCCAGCAACCGGCCATCAACAAGCTACTCCAGGGCACGTTTGGCAGAGTGCTGAGGTCAGACCACACCAGGAAAGTGGCCCGCAAGGTCACCCTCGCGTCTGGTGTCATGTCCAGTTACTCTGCCATGAATGAGAACTGGATGATCGTGTCCTGGGTGATGGTGCAGTCCGAGACTGAGAAGTCCCTGCAGACAATGTACCAGGGTTTGGCCAACAGGTACACCAGTGCCGGCCTGGACAAGGCTAGTCATCACTGGATGGACAGGTGAGGACTCCCCCCCCCAGTCTTTTAACCTCAGAAGTATTTATTTTTTTTCTATTTTCTTTTTATTTATATAAAGCTTCTTTTTTTTACCACACACACACGCTGAGGACTCAGTTTAATATTGTTCATATATTGTATATAGTATATATTATTATTGTTATTATAACTATTTAGTCTTTTTAACTATCCACTGTGCTGCTGCAATACTGAGAATTTCCCCATTGTGAGACAATAAAGGTTTATCTTATCTTCTTTTTTTTATTAATGCGAAACACTTTAAATTCTGTTGTACATGAAATTTGATGTGCAAACATAATTACCATTCCTCACAAAGTCCTGCCATACCGTACAATAGGATGCACACATAATATCTGATTTGTTCTATTTTCACTTTGTCCCGCAGGGACTGGTGTGCTGCGTTCCAGATCCAGGACTCCCTCCATGGTGAACACGTGAGCTGGGATGCATGGAGGACCTCCCGCTCCCATTACAACTCCAACATAGTTGTGAAGCTTGACCTGTTCCACTGTATGAGGAGATTTTCTAGATCCTGCACCTCGGAGCACCACCCCCTGTACGGGACATTCTGCCAGATGCTCTCTGCGGCATTCAGCATAGTGGACCAGGAGGATCTGAAGAGGCTCCAGGATGCGTACTGAAACTCAGCAGCTATGGCATGCCCTGACCACAGGAAGTACCACAACCAGTGTACCTGTGGTCTCCATAGAGCCGGCCCTCTTCAATCCGCCCGCCCCACTGACAGAGGAGCCTGTGGAGAAGATTGTGGAGGGCATCTTGGAGAAGCGGGAGCAGCAGCAGCAACATAAGGAGCCAACGGCAAAAAAAAGGCAGACAAAGACCTGTATGGCCTGCGGGCAGCCTAAATCTCGCTATGAGATGAACGGCTCCTCCGTCCACTTCTTTTATCAGCAGGGGCCTGTTCGTTACTTTTACTGCTCGAAAAAAGTCCATCAGCTGTTTGCTGCTGAGGGCCTCTGCAATCCCAAGATGCCCATTGAGGAGTTTGCCCAGACAGACTTCTTTCAGAGGGAGCTGGGCGCCACCATAGCCAGGGAATGGAGCAGGAAATGAGCTGGAGGGAATTCCAAAACTCTCCATTTTACACCTTGGAGCAGACCAGATAGCAGGAGGAGAAGAAATGACACCAACATGTCTCCTATTTGTAAATATTTCCTCCTATTTGTACATATTTCCCCCAATTTGTATACTTACCTCCATGTGTACATATTTTCCCCATTGTACATATTTCCCTGCATATGTACATCTTTCCCCCTATTTGTATATACTTACCTCCATGTGTACATATTTGTTTACAAAATTACCTCCATGTGTACATACTTTTCTCCATGTGTACATATGTCCCTCCATGTGTACATATTTGTTTATAAGATTACCTCCATGTGTGCATGTTTGTGTACATATTTCCCTCCATTTGTACATATTTGTGTACATATTTCCCTCCATGTGTACATATTTGTTTACAAAATTAGCTCCATGTGTACATATTTGTGTACATATTTCCCTCCAGGTGTACATATTTTCTTACAAAATTACATCCATATGTACATATTTGTGTACATATTTCCCTCCATTGTACATATATCTGTACAAAAATACCTCCATGTGAACATACTGGCCTCCATGGGTACATATTTGTTTTCGGGTTCTGCACTTCATTTTTTGGAAATTTATTTACATAATTTTTTGGTGTTTATGTTTACTTTCCCACCATATCTCCCTCAAAAACACTCATTCAGGTATGTTTGCAGGTTTTAAAAAAAATAAAAGACTGTAAAAACACTTCACGGTGGAAATATGTGGTTTCATTTACACTTTTTTCAGTAGATCACAAAGAAAAATGTATATCTGCTACATTCAACACTTGATTAATTACTTTACTTAGTGTCTCTAACAATCTAAAATGTTTATGTTTGTTTAATATAGCTGTAGAAGTTGAGAGGTCTGAAGAAGTGATTTATCTAGGGCCCAAACCAAGATAAGACATGGTAACAAGAAAAAAATGTATTATAAATTAATTTTATAAAGATATAGCTTATTTTTAATAACTGGGTTTATTTGATTTTTTAAAAACCAGCATAGTTTTAATTTTTTGCAAAATGGTCACATTAGTATGAGAGATTAGTGGATATTATGATCCAACAGTTAGTTATTAAGTAATATTTTCACAAAATAATTACTATGCTTTTTACTAAATTAAATTTAAAGAAATACTCTTCCATGATATCTACCAATCTGGGTGGACATGTATGAAATTTAAACAGCAAACAGGAATATGGCTGCATTGAGCTGGATTCGAACCCGTAAAGTCTGATTCCCGTCACTTCCAGAGATTCTTTCTCTTTTTTTAAAACATTTTTTCCGTTCCAGCTATATGCGACTGGCCCCCGCGTGACAAGCGGGGATACTGTCCACTATACTAATGAGGACCTGGCTGGCAAAATCCCCTCCCCCCTTTTCTTGTGATTAGTCAGTTTTGTACGGAAAATCCGTTCTTTATTTTTTTATTTTTTTATTTTATTTATTTTTTTTTTATTTTATATTTAATCAGTTTTGTACGGAAAATCGTTTTAAATCAGTTCTCAATTGGAAAAGAATGACTTTTTCAATGGATACTAAAAGTTAACTATAAAGTACGCTGATCACGATGCGTCTGACTGAACCCGCTGAAAAGAAACACGGATTTTGTCCACCCCTGGCAATCACCTACCCCCCCACTCACCCCCCCAATCCCTACACAACCCCCCACCCTGAACACAAGCAACATTTATGAAGGACGGATTGAAAAGCAAACAGATTTTTATTTGAAATAAATATAAAATGGTTAAATCACTAAAAAAGAACTAAGTGTGTTGATAAAATATTGGTCAATCTTTATAAAAGATTGTTACACAATTTTGTTACATAAAAGATAATTTACACATGAGATGAAAGAGACATTTATCAAATTGACAAAATAGAGAAAGGCATTGCATTGATAAAGTATAGAATATAAATTGGATGAAAAACTGAAGGAAGCATTAATTAAAATAAGCAGGGGAAGAATTAGAACAACAGTTTAATTAGACATATAAGGATTAATGATCATTCCTGTTGGAGAGAGCAAACCTAATAATTAGTATATTTTTACCATAACTAATACTGAAGAAATTATTACTAGTATAACTGATTAAAATAAAATTAAAATAGAGCCCACATAGGCAGTCTGAGTGGGAAAGATATTTAAATTCAGAATTCGAGGAAGGAGACTAATGAATATGAAAATAAAAAGTTTAAATAAAAGTTGATTTGAATAGGCTGAGAGGATCGACTCTCTGTCTGTCTTTTTCTTCCTCTAATTATATATTTTTTCTCTCTTTTTCGCTTTCCCATCCCGCCAACAGAGAACCCCTCAGATAACATTCTTGAGATGTAATTTATGTTCCTGGGGAGATGTGATGGGAGGGGGTGCGTGGGCTGATGACGGATAGTGCCAGGCGCCCGCCATAACTGCCAAAGAAAGAAAAATCTATACAACCAGCGCAGAAGTTCTTCTGTCTTATGCTCTGCTCCCAAACCAGGGGGGCACCAGTGACTGAATATTTTCAGGGGTGAAGCAGGGGGCACCCTCAAAAAAGAGCACATTTCCTCATGCTGAACTGAACTTTCAAGGACAATATGTGTGAATCCACTTGGCTGGTGTAATATGGACAATTTCTGCTGAAGAAGTGACGATCAAAGGCTGCTGATTCAATGTCACTGTTGCTGAACTAACCACAAGAGTTTCTGTTTTTCTGATCGAAGGTGGCCCTGGTTGCTTGAATTCTGTTGTGTGATTGTGTTGTTTCTCTCTGTCTCTGAGTTTTATTCTGAAAAGGTTCCGCTGAGGAGCGTCGGGTCCTCTAAAACATACAGATAACAGTTTCTGATTGACGAAGGAGTTTATCCAGCAAAAGTAGTAAAGAGTAAAAGTTTTCAACCCCGACACCTTCTAGAAGACGTTGTTTTTTATATCATTCAAATATTGGGTGGAAGCACTGGCTATTTTGGTGGGGTGTGTTATAAGCAACATGGTCTCAATAGTTACACTTTTTGGGCATGTAAGATGAATAATTTGTCAATTAAATAAAGTAATTCAAAGATGTTTTGATTGATAAGTGACTTGCAAAGGGAGTCAATAAGAACATGTAAACTGGGACCTTTGGTGGTGTGTGTTATAAGTATCAAGGTCTGAATAGTTCCACTTTCTGTCCATGTGAGATGTAAAATTTGTCAATTAAATAAAGTATTTCAAAAGATGTTTTGATTGATAAGTGAGATGCAAAGGGAGCATATAAAATGGAAATTGGTATTAGTTTCAAACCTGAACTTGGTTACATAGTCTTTTGTGGGAATAATTTGATCTTGTGTGGTGGCCTGTTTGGGGATCGAACCCATGACCTTGGCGTTATTAGCACCATGTTTTTTATTTTATTTTATTTTTTTTATCTTTTATTATGAAAAGCAATAAATAATTTTCACAAACAAAATCAAAAGATCCCACGCAGGGGATACAATCCAATTTCCACTGTCTTTACATCACATATGTAATCAAAAACCACAGACTATACAGACACACGAACACACACAAACACATGCACACTCACACACTCATTCTCTTTCGCCCCACACAGCCAACATCTCCCATAGACACACATCGATATCACACATTTAGAATTTACATCCCACAATACAACACAAACTTACCTATTAACAGTCATATGAGTCATACATCAAAAATATACATATTCTTACACCATTAACTCACCCCTCCCTCCTCAGAGGATTCCCATCAAATTCCCCATTATCCAAAATCAACATTTAAACAGCAAAAGCCCACGATGCACCCCTAGGCCTTATAAACCCACTACCCCGCAGAAAGAACCCTGAGAACTTCTCCTCTGGTAGATACATTGCCAAATCAGTCAAATGTCTCCTAAATGTTATCTCATAAATTGTATACACTGATCTCTGCCTGTTCTCAAAATTGGCAATGTTCCTCCTCAGCCATATCACTCTTCTCAGAAAACTTAAAACCATGTTAAACAGATGTACGTTACCTTCCGTCTGCCCCTCCTTTGCACCAACAAAAAAGACCCATTTCCAGTCCTTGCTCGTAAGCTTCACATTCCACCACCTCCCCATCCCCATCCCCACCCTGAACCTGTCTAAAATCTCACCTAACTTTTCACACTCAAAAAACAAATGTAACAAGGTCTCTGCCTCCCTCTTACAGACCATGCATCTTCTGCCGTGCCGTTTGTTTATCTGGTGCACTACTACATTCGTGTATAGCAATCTATGTCGGAGTTTGAAGTCGAGCTCCTCGCACGGCAAGTTTTTATATTTGACGTATAACGAGGTCCACAATTCCATGCTCCTACATCCCGGGATCTCCCTCTCCCACACCGCGTCTGCTGCTGGCCTCTTTTCCACATGACCGACAAAACACTTATACCTTCGGCCTTCGGAGTCAAATCCTCCAATCCGCATCTCTTCTCCCCCCATCTCAAATATAGGGTAGGCAACCAAGGGTCCGTCCCTCCCCTACATTCCGATGTCAATTTGCTCCGCCACTCACTTGGCAATGCCACTTTTATAATCTCCAAATATCTCACCATTCTCTCCCTATTCAAATCGTCACCACACTCACACAACTGATCGTAGATCACACCAACGTTCAGAAAACCCGGTACATACTCTCTCACCAAATGTTTCACCTGTCTTTTTCCGCATCCATGAATGATCTATCGCAAAGGAGCCTTCCTCTGAATCTGATCTTATTGTTCAAAAAAAATTGGCTGCTGGTGCACTTGCTCCACAGTCAACGGTCCCATCTCCATCCTCTCCAACACACGCGCCCACGCATCCAAACATTCAACATAGAACACTGGCAAGCCCATACACATACTCCTTCTTCCCTTCAAGTTCATAAAAATCCCTTCTAATCCACAACCAGTCACTCTACCCCAAAAAAATCTCAGAAAACTCATCCACACATGCTCATCCCTCCTGTATAAGTATTTTAACATCGTTTTGCATCGGCTCACCGCCAGTCTTGTCTCAAAGTCACACAAATTTAACGCTCCTCTCCTATACCCCGCTATCAACACGGCATGTGCTATTCGCACCTGACCTCCAGACCAAATAAACCTCCGCCGCATCTCTTTCAGTTCCGTTCTAGCCCACAGAGGCATAGCCAGCACAGCTCCAACATACATCATCATTGACATCATCAGTGTGTTAAAAACCGTCAGTTTTCCTCTGATTGTCAGCTTCCTCGCGTGCCACGCTGTGAGCAACCCTCTCATCTTCCCCAGAAGCCGGGTCCAGGTAGCATCTCTTGCCGCCGCAGTATCTTTTCCAAATATTATTCCTAAGAGTTGCATTCCATCATCTTTTTCCTCAAACCCCCACCTGCACTCAGCAAGCTCCTGCTCTCCTATTTTCATAATGCTAGATTTCTCTATATTTATCTTGGCTCCGGATGCTCTAGCATAAATGCTCAGCGTTTCCATCAACGCCTCTACACTGTTCATATTCTTGACCGTAAACGTCACATCATCGGCATACATATAAAGCAAACTTGACCCGCCTCCTGGGACATCTATCCCCTTAATATTCACCCCGCTCCTCACCATGGCAGCCAAGGGCTCTGCTGCCATAGTGTAAAGCAGCGCCGAAAGAGGGCACCCCTGCCTCACTGATCTCTCCAGCAGAAAAGTGTCAGGTAAAAACCCATTAAAGCATACGCAACTTTCAGCACTCTCGTACAGCAAACTCAACCATGCTAAAAAGACAGGGCCAAATCCCATTTTCGCCACAACTCTCCACATATATTCGTGACTCACCCTGTCAAAAGCCTTTTGCATGTCCAAATTTAGTACAATTCCCCCTCTCTCAATTGCGTTAAAAAGTGAATAGTGTCCCTTAGTGAACTGAGATTATCCTCAACCGATCTTCCAGGTACTGCAAATATCTGCTCCTTCCCTATAATTGCTGGTAACACCCATTTCAACCTGTGCGCCAGGATCTTGTATAAAATTTTTATAGTCTGTATTCAACAGCGTCAGCGGTCTATAATTCTCCAACTTGAGTTTACTCCCTTTATTTTTGAACAACAAAGTCACCACACCAACAGCAAAACCTTCCGACAGCCGTCCTTCCTCAAACATATCATTGTATAACTCGCACAAAAGCGGCACCAGCTCCTCTTTAAAATCTTTGTAGAATCCATGTGACAGTCCATCGAGGCCCGGACTCTTACCTCTTTTAAGGCCATCAATGGCTCTGCACACTTCATCAGCCGTACTCAGCCCTTCACATACCGTGCGATCACCCTCCTCCACCCTTGCAGTGATCTCACCGACTGCCTGTTCCACATCTGCATCATGGATCTCTTCCTTTCTAAACAAGTCAGTATAATAATCCTGCACCACACTCGCCCCCACCAAATTTCTACATATTGAACCGTCTTCCGCTTGCAGCTCCCTTATGTACTGTTTAGTCTGCTTACTTTTTTCTAATTGAAGAAAGGATCCGGAGGGTTTCTCCCCTTCCACTGTATATTTTGCTCTACTCCTAATCACCTCCGCCCTCCACCTCGCCCTCTCCAAACTTTTGAGCTTCAGCTCTGCCTCAAACAGCGCAGCAGGCCCCCTCTTAGAGTCTATATTTTCCCTTTCTCGAGCTTGATGTAAAAACTCTTTTAACTTAAATTCTTCACTCCTTTTCCTATGATTAAACTGTTTAGCGAATCTTATTGTCTTCCTCTTTATCCCCACCTTCACACCAGCCCACCACTTACCCATATTCCCTTCCCCTCTCATTTCTTTCTGCTCACTTAGATAAAAACCCATTGCTCTTCTATATGATTTTTCTAATAGCAAGCTCTCATTAAGGAACCACCTGCCTCCTCCTCTTACCTGCTCCTCATCCCCAATATTCCAGTGTAAAGCTGCATGATCACTAAACTCTTTAAAATCGTAATACACATTGTGCATCCTGTTTAACATATTTCTGCAGACGATTAACAGATCTATTCTGCTTCTTCTCCAATTCCCCTCCACCATCTGACGTCTGGAGAAGACCTTCACCCCAGGATTCACCTCCCTCCACATATCCACACACCCCTTTTCCACCAAAACATCTTGCAAGAACACCCATGAAGGATCCGACCTCAGACGCCCTCCATGATCTGAATCAAGCTGATCCATTTTAACATTGAAGTCTCCAACACAAATAGTATTTTCTATAACAAAACTGAAAACTTTCCCAAAAAACACCTTCCTGGAGACACACTCAGCAGGTGCGTATATATTAATCAGTCTATATTTTATTCCCCCCATGGCAAAATCCATTAGTAATAACCTGCCCTCCATGTCTTTATGTATTAAACTTAAATTGTCCACTTTACTAACAGAAAATAATATCGCCACCCCCCTATCCCTTTCAGTCCCATCGCTTGAGAAAAGGCATCCCTCTCAAAGCGTCCTCATCCTGTCCTCCTTTTCAGAAGTCCAGTGGGTCTCCTGCAGGCAGATCACATCACCTTTAAGAGTGTCTACAATCCAGCTCTGCTTTTCATCACTCCTGGCTCCATTAACGTTCATCGACACCAGGTTTATCTGTCTGTCATCGTCTTTGCGAGGGTAATCCACCATCTCGCCGTACTTCATCCGTCCGCCGTCGACTGCGCTCCTGTACACCCTGTTGCAAAGCCGCCTCTGCATCCCTCAGTGATCTCAGCACCAGATCCCTGACGTCCTTTTCTGACTCCAACACAGGAGTCCTCGCCCTGCACCTCTCACTCCTGCAGGTCCACTGACGACGTCCCCTCTCACCCACACTGTCCAGCTGAGTGCAGCTCCAGCGTGCTGCACGGGACCAGCGCCTCGCTCCAGTTCCCTGCCAGACACAAAAAACTCAGGGGCAGCTGATATTCATCACCACAAACATCTTACCCACAACTTTATACCCATTCTCCCACACCCACACTCTCCCACACACACCCAAGGACAACCAGGCTGCTGCGCATCCCCCTCCCTCCCCTTCCCGGTGCCCTCCAGGGACATCCCTCCCGGTCACACACAGGGGCATAGATATGGAACAGACACACATTAACATTCATCCTACTCCCACACCCCCCCCCCCCCCCCCCCCCCCCCCCGCTGCATTGCTCTCTTCTTTTTCAAATTTTTCAAAAGATAATTCAGTGCATGTTCAAAACAGAGACAAATGGAGCCAATTTCCAGTTCTCACTTTTATTTTAAACAGATTAACCGATATGCAGTTTTACAGAGAAACATGCCCATTTTCTCTGGGCCAGATTCAAGACATCTGACGACGAATGGTTTTCATGTCATAACTTTTATAGACACCAAAACTTTCCCAGGATCTAGGGGTCTCTTCTCCATCGGAATCTGCTCCAATCAGAACGTTTTTAAACAGTGTCTTGACAATGACTGGTTGTCAAGAATTATGCAGTCATAAGATGGAAGTGTCCTCCTCTTGGGTCCAAAGTTCATTCTGAGTTTTATGGTTTTATGGTTCCGGGTCCTCCCAAGCAAAACTCCTAGTTTTATGGCCTGCAATAAATCCTAATCTAATGACATCCTGGTTGTACAGCCTGCAATAAAACTCTTTGTCTCAGGTCCTCAAAGGTCACACATACTCCCAACATATCCAAGGCCTTTGCTGCTCCTCAAAAGGTGCCCAATTAAAATACTGGTAAAAACAGACTTTTACCTCTGACTTCTTACTAAAGATATTTAAAACATGTACTACGAAACTGTATATAAAAATAGCCCCAAAAAAATAAGATACAACACTACTAACATTAACCTGTCTCCTAGCTACTAGGAGACCTGGCTACCAACACTCTGTCTGAGTCCTCCTGATCGAGGCTCAGCCCGTGGACGGTGTAGGGCCGGTAACGGCCCCCGTCATGCCGGGGTCTTCTCGGAGTCGGGTTGTTTGAGAATGCAGCCCAAAGTGGGTGGTAAACTCCATCTAAGGCTAAATACCGGCACGAGACCGATAGTCGACAACTATCTTAAGGAAAAATAGACAGAACTGAGAGGACAGAGTTGAAGAGGGCGAGAAACGTTTAAGAGATAAACGGGTGGGGTCCGCACAGTCTGCCCGGGGGATTCAACCCGGCAGGTAATGGGCGGCCGCACTGTGCGGGAGGATCCCCTTGAGGGACCTCTCTCCGGCGCTGGCTGGCCCCTGTGGGGCGCATTTCTTCCGCGGCGGTAAGCCGCGACCGGCTCCGGATCTTTACCTGGCTTACATTAATCTATCTCTACCTAGCTACTCTACCTCTTCCTATCTCTTCCTAACTTTTGACACTCTGCCTGACTACTAACATTAACCTGTCTCTTCCTATCTACCTGTCTGACCTGACTCTAACTACCTATAAACATATCTCTAACTGTAAGCTTTGTCAAAGAGGAAAGTTTTTAGCCTAGTTTTAAAGATAGACAAATTGTCTGCTTCACGAACCAACCCTGGGAGCCGGTTCCATAGGAGGGGAGCCTGATAGCTGAAAGATCTGCCACCCATTCTACTTTTAGAAATCCTAGGAACTACCAGTAAACCTGCAGTCTGAGAGCGAAGGTCTCTGTTAGGAACATATGGAACAATCAGGTCTCTTATGTATGATGGAGCTAGATTATTAAGGGCTTTATATGTCAGAAGGAGGATCTTGAATTCTATTCTAGATTTTACTGGGAGCCAGTGAAGAGAAGCTAAAACAGGGGAAATGTGATCTCTTCTTTTAATATTCATCAGAATCCTAGCAGCAGCATTTTGAACTAACTGAAGACTTTTAATTGTATTCTGTGGACTACCTGATAATAGACAGTTACAGTAATCCAGCCTTGAAGTAACAAAGGCATGGACTAGTTTTTCAGCATCACTCCTGGACAGGATGGTTCTAATTTTTGTAATATTCCTAAGGTGAAAAAAGGAAATCCTACAGACTTCTTTAATGTGAGTTCTAAATGACATATCTTGGTCAAAAATGACACCGAGGTTTTTTGCTTTATTACTGGAGGCTAATTTAATGCCGTCCAGGTGAAGGGGCTGACTAAGTAGTTTCTTTTTCAGAGCTTCTGGTCCAAAGACGACAACTTCTGTTTTATCAGAATTTAGAAGCAAGAAGTTTAGAGTCATCCAAGTTTTTATGTCTTCCAGACATGCCTGTAGTCTACCTAACTGATTGGATTCATCAGGATTTATGGATAGATATAGCTGTGTATCATCTGCGTAACTATGGAAATTTATCCCATGCTGCCTAATTATTTTACCAATAGGAAGCATATATATAGTAAAAAGAATCGGCCCAAGGACTGAACCCTGTGGTACTCCGCAAGTAACTTTTGAGGTTGAGGAGGGTTTATCATTTACTTGAACAAACTGAAATCTGTTAGACAAATAAGATTTAAACCAGCCTAGGGCTGTTCCTATTATACCGACACGTTGAAGCCTTTCTATGAGAATATTGTGATCAACAGTGTCAAAGGCAGCACTGAGATCTAACAGGACCAGAATGGTCACCAGTCCATTGTCTGAGGCTATGAGAATATCATTAGTAACCTTCACCAGAGCTGTTTCAGTGCTTTGATGAGCTCTAAAGCCTGACTGAAACGTCTCAAACAGCTCATTATTGTTTAAATGCTCACATATCTGGTGTGCAACTATTTTCTCAAGAATTTTAGATAAGAAGGGAAGATTAGATATCGGTCTATAGTTAATTAAGTCGTTTTGATCAAGAGAGGGTTTCTTAAGTAGAGGTTTAATTACAGCAATCTTAAACTCCTGTGGTACATATCCATTGACTAAGGATAGATTCATTATATTTAAAATTGGAGCAGCGATCAGAGGGAAAACTTCTTTTAAGAGTTTAGTTGGGATTGGGTCTAAAACGCAAGTTGAAGGTTTAGATGAAGCTAATAATTTTAGTACATCACAAAGTTCGGCTGCATTAAAGCAGTTTAAGCATATATTAGGTTCCACCATTTTTGAGGCTGCCTCATTAACTAAGGAGGAAGCAAGCATATTGGGAAGGTTCCCAATTATCTTATTCTTTATGGAGTCTATTTTATTTATAAAGAATTGCATGAAGTCGTCACTGCTTAGAGCTTGGGGAATGGTTGGCTCGATAGAGCTATGATCCTGTGTGAGTTTGGCAACTGTATTAAAAAGAAACCTAGGATTATTTTTATTCTCCTCGATTAAAGATGAATAATATGCTGTTCTAGCTGTGTGAAGGCTCTTTTTATATAGCAATAAACTATTTTTCCATATTAAAAAGGAATCATGTAAATGCGTGGAGCGCCATTTTCTCTCTAGTTTTCTAACATTCTGCTTTAGGGTACGTAGCTCTAAATTAAACCAGGGAGTTAATCTTCTATGGCTAGCCACCTTCCTTTTCAAGGGGGCAACTTTGTCTATTGCCCGACGCAGGGAGGAATTAACGCTATGAACTAAAATGTCAAGTTGTGAGGGGTCACGAGTTAAATCACTGTTTTCTGTTCTGCATTTATAAACTGAGGAAATTAAAGTTGGAAGAGCTTCTTTAAAATTTGCTACAGCGTTGTCTGATAACGTTCTGGTATAATGAAGTTTTCTTTCAGGTTTGATATGATCCATTAGAGTAAGTTTAAAAGTGATAAGGAAATGATCAGACAGGATAGGGTTATGTGGAAAGACTGTTATTTCTTCACAGTCAATGCCATAAGTCAGCACAAGATCTAAAGTGTGGTGACAAGAATGTGTTGGTCCCTGCACATTTTGAGTAAAGCCTATTGAGTCTAGGATAGTGTTAAAAGCTGTATTTAGACTATCACTTTCATTATCAACATGAATATTGAAGTCTCCGACTATAATGACTTTATCAGTGTTTAAAACTAAGTCAGATAGAAAATCTGAAATCTGATCTAAAAATTGAGAATAAGGTCCTGGTGGACGATATAAGACCACAAACAAAAGTGGCTTTACTGCTTTGTTATGTGTATGAGGAAAGCTAAAAACTAGATGCTCAAAGGAACTGTAACTATTATTTTTTTGGAGATTAATTAGTAAATCGGAATGAAAGATAGTTGCTACTCCACCTCCTCGACCAGTACTTCGAGGGACACTAAAGTTTAAGTAGCTAGGGGGAGTTGACTCATTTATTGTGACATGGTCCTCTTCCTGCAACCATGTCTCTGCAAGACAAAACAAATCAATATTATTTTCACAAATTAAGTCATTTACTAAGAGTGTTTTTGAGGGGAGAGATCTTATGTTTAGTAAACCACATTTAATTGATTTGTTTTTATGTTCAGTCCGAGTTTTATTTATCTTTATGAGATTTTTATACTTTGCTCTAGTAGCATTAACTTTTAATTCATTAGTTTTGGGTAGTGGACGGGAAACTATCTCTATAGGGTAGTGGGTGGGTGGCAGTCCCTGTTCCTTGACCTGGACTCTGGGTTCCCTGATCTGGACTCTGGTTTCCCTGAGCTCGACTCTGCGTTCCCTGAGCTGGACTCTGGGTTGTCACGGCTTTGGGGAACTAGAGATAACCCTATCAATGTTCCTGGAAAGAAGCGAAGCTCCGTCCTCGGTGGGATGGATGCCGTCTCTACGTAACAGTCCAGGTTTTCCCCAGAAGGCCCCCCAGTTATCAATGTAGCCCACATCGTTTTCTGGACACCACCTTGACAACCAAAGGTGGAACGAAAGCATACGGCTGTACATGTCATCGCTAGTACGATCAGGCAGGGGACCAGAAAAAATTACAGAGTCAGACATCTTTTTGGCAGCCCTACACACCGAAGCTACGCTAATTTTAGTGACCTCCGACTGCCGTCGCCGGGTGTCGTTGCCACCAGCATGGATAACGATCCTGCTATACCGCCGTTTGTCCTTGGCCAAAAGCTTCAGATGGGACCTAATGTCCGCAGCCCTGGCCCCTGGAAGGCATTTGACGGTGGTCTTTCGTGTCTCTGGAGCCACATTCCTAACTATGGAGCTGCCAATTACAAGAATCGGCCTCTCCTGCTCGGCGGGTGCGTCGCTGAGCGGGGCGAACCTATTGTTCAGAGAAAGGGGCTGGAGGTTGGCCGCGGACTGGGGTCTGGCGCTAGTCTTCCTACGAACAGTCACCCAGCTCGCCTGAGGTCCCGGCTGCACGGGAGCTGTTGAAGGACGGCTAGGTCCTGTCCTAGTTGACTCCGCGCTAGCTACTGCTGGGCCTGGCTGTTCTACAGCGCGGAGCCGGGCCTCTAGCTCAGAAACCCTCGCCTCCAAAGCTACAAAAATGCTGCACTTATTACACCTACCAACTTCACTAAATGAGGCGGAGGAGTAACTAAAAATCTGACAGAGAGAGCAGGAAAGAGGAGGAGGTGTAGAGAGAGATGGAGGGAAAAGAGAGAAAGCTGCCAAAGCCATGCTAGCAGTGAAGCTAAGCTAACCAAGCGGTAATGTGTTTGTGTGTTAAAGCAACTCAGAAAAAACTTATTGACAGAGAAAGTTAGATCAGTTCAAGAGAGAGAGAAACACCGACTTGCTACAAACGAGTTAGGCACAAAACAGGAAATTACGCGATACGTCTTACCAACGCGATACGTCTCCACACACAACGCGATACGTCTCCACACACAACACATCCCGAAATAAGCTGCAATGATCGTTGTCAGGGCTCAAAAAAATATTTTTAGCTTTTAGGTGTGAAAATAAAGTTGGCAAGATCCCCTGCATTCTCCTTTCTGGTGGAAGAAGTGTACAGCACCTGGTATTCCGAGGCAGTCTCCCATCCAAGTACTAACCAGGGCCAACCCTGCTTAGCTTCTGAGATCAAACGAGATGAGGCGTACAAGGGTGGTGTGGCCGTAAGCCAGAAGCCTGCAACAAACTACTTCTTTAAACTGTCACAAAGCTGGGTTTAAAGCGTGGTAAGATGTTACAACTATTTCTTCTGCATTGTTTCCATCACGAGTACTCAGGGCTCAAAAAAAATATTTTTAGCTTTTAGGTGTGAAAATAAAGTTGGCAAGATACCCTGCATTCTCCTTTCTGGTGGAAAATGCTTACAGCACCTAGTATTCCTAGGCAGTCTCCCATCCAAGTACTAACCAGGCCCGACCCTGCTTAGCTTCTGAGATCAAACGAGATCAGGCGTACAAGGGTGGCGTGGCCGTAAGCTGAAAGCCTGCAACAAAGTACTTCTTTAAACTGTCACAAAGCTGGGTTTAAAGCGTGGTAAGATTTCCAACTATTTCTTCTGCATTGTTTTCATCACAAGTACCCAGGGCTAAAAAAAAGGTTTTTAGCTTCTAGGTGTGAAAATAAAGTTGGCAAGATACCCTGCATTCTCCTTTCTGGTGGAAAAAGTGTACAGCACCTGGTATTCCCAGGCAGTCTCCCATCCAAGTACTAACCAGGCCCAACCCTGCTTAGCTTCTGAGATCAAACGAGATCAGGCGTACAAGGGTGGTGTGGCCGTAAGCCAAAAGCCTGCAACAAAGTACTTCTTTAATCTGTCACAAAGCTGGGTTTGAAGCGTGGTAAAATGTAACAACTATTTCATCTGCATTGTTTTCATCAGAAGTACTCAGGGCTTAAAAAATATATTTTTAGCTTTTACGTGTGAAAATAAAGTTGGCAAGATACCCTGCATTCTCCTTTCGGGTGGAAAAAGCTTACAGCACCTAGTATTCCTAGGCAGTCTCCCATCCAAGTACTAACCAGGCCCGACCCTGCTTAGCTTCTGAGATCAAACGAGATCAGGCGTACAAGGGTGGTGTGGCCGTAAGCCAAAACCTGCAACAAACTACTTCTTTAAACTGTCACGAAGCTGGGTTTAAAGCGTGGTAAGATGTTACAACTATTTCTTCTGCATTGTTTTCATCACAAGTACTAAGGCCTCATAAAATATTTTTAGCTTTTAGGTGTGAAAATACAGTTGGCAAGATACCCTGCATTCTCCTTTCTGGTGGAAAAGCGTACAGCACCTGGTATTCCGAAGCAGTCTCCCATCCAAGTACTAACCAGGCCCAACCCTGCTTAGCTTCTGAGATCAAACGAGATCAGGCGTACAAGGGTGGTGTGGCCATAAGCCGAAAGCCTGCAACAAAAAACGTCTTTAATCTGTCACAAAGCTGGGTTTGAAGCGTGGTACAATGTAACAACTATTTCATCTGCATTGTTTTCATCAGAAGTACTCAGGACTTAAAAAAATATTTTTAGCTTTTACGTGTGAAAATAAAGTTGGCAAGATACTCTGCATTCTCCTTTCTGGTGGAAAAAGCGTACAGCACCTGGTATTCCCAGGAAGTCTCCCATCCAAGTACTAACCAGGCCCAACCCTGCTTAGCTTCTGAGCTCAAACGAGATCAGGCGTACAAGGGTGGTGTGGCCGTAAGCTGAAAGCCTGCAACAAAGTACTTCTTTAAACTGTCACAAAGCTGGGTTTAAAGCGTGGTAAGATTTCCAACTATTTCTTCTGCATTGTTTTCATCACAAGTACCCAGGGCTAAAAAAAATATTTTTTGCTTCTAGGTGTGAAAATAAAGTTGGCAAGATACCCTGCATTCTCCTTTCTGGTGGAAATCAGCACCTGGTATTCCCAGGCAGTCTCCCATCCAAGTACTAACCAGGCCCAACCCTGCTTAGCTTCTGAGATCAAACGAGATCAGGCGTACAAGGGTGGTGTGGCTGTAAGCTGAAAGCCTGCAACACAGAACTTCTTTAATCTGTCACAAAGCTGGGTTTGAAGCGTGGTACAATGTTACAACTATTTCATCTGCATTGTTTTTATCAGAAGTACTCAGGGCTAATAAAATTAGTTTTAGCTTTTACGTGTGAAAATAAAGTTGGCAAGATACCCTGCATTCTCCTTTCTGGTGGAAAAAGTGTACAGCACCTGGTATTCCCAGGCAGTCTCCCATCCAAGTACTAACCAGGACCGACCCTGCTTAGCTTCTGAGATCAAACGAGATCAGGCGTACAAGGGTGGTGTGGCCGTAAGCCAAAAGTCTGCAAGAAAGTACTTCTTTAATCTGTCACAAAGCTGGGTTTGAAGCGTGGTGCAATGTTACAACTATTTCTTCTGCATTGTTTTCATCACAAGTACTCAGGGCTCAAAAAAATATTTTTAGCTTCTAGGTGTGAAAATAAAGTTGGCAAGATACCCTGCATTCTCCTTTCTGGTGGAAAAAGTGTACAGCACCTGGTATTCCCAGGCAGTCTCCCATCCAAGTACTAACCAGGCCCGACCCTGCTTAGCTTCTGAGATCAAACGAGATCAGGCGTACAAGGGTGGTGTGGCCGTAAGCCAAAAGCTTGCAACAAACTACTTCTTTAAACTGTCACAAAGCTGGGTTTAAAGCGTGGTAAGATGTTACAACTATTTCTTCTGCATTGTTTTCATCACGAGACGAGATCAGGCGTACATATCTTTTATTATGAAAAAAAGTACAAAATTTGTACAATATTTACAATAAATTTACATTATTTACAATAACAAAAACCAACAGGAAAAAAAAAACGTATTTACAAAAAAAGAAGTTCAAAAATTTAAAACGAAATTTTCATTTTCTATTTTAACAAAGCTACTACCATTAACAAAACGTTTCTCAAAGTAATCCTTATCCAAAAAATCTAATAAAGAACCAATATGTCTCAATAATAAGTTTTTGTAAATGGGTAAAATGGGGACTTTTCTTCCATCAAAGGTGCAAATGTTCCTTCGGATCCATATGCTTTTTCGCGCAAAACTCAAAATGAGGTTCAACAGGTTAATGTTTGCATTTGCTTTGGGTTTAAAACCGATGAAAAAAAACCATTTCCAGTCTCTTAATAATACCTTGATGTTCCACCTTCTATGAATAAGAGACCGACAGGAATTAACAAAATCAACTACTTGGCAACAGTCAAAAAACAAATGAAACAGGGTTTCAGTTTCCCTTTTACATACATCACATCGTTTTGACAGGTCTTGGCTGAATTTACTAATAATATTTTTCGTATAGAGTATATTATGTTTTATTTTAAAATCCAAATTTTCATTTCCACAATCATTAAATTTAATTTTGGGAGTATTCCAAATGCTGATTTGTTTCATTTGAAATTCTTTTTGCCAAAACAAATTTGCAGTGGGTGACAAGGCTGTTTTGCAAATTAATAGATCATAAATTTCTTTGGTTTTGATGGTTTCAAAACTGATATTTCTCCCTTTCAGATTTATAAAAAGGTTAGGCAGACCGATTAATCTGGAATCTTTAACTCCGGTGTTTATTTTTTTTAACCAAGTAGGCTTGACGGAAGATATAATGGAAGTCAGGACTTTGTGAACTTGTTTTCGTGTTATAGTACCATCAATCTCATTTAATTGATCAAAAATTCCTCCCTCTCTTAAGAAACCCGGCATATATTCTTTGGAAATGTCTTTAATCTGGACTATACCGGCCTTCATGAAAACCTTGTTGAAAAATACGTTACCAGAGAGGCTTAAATTCCTATTAAGAAACAAGGGCTGTCTAAATATTTGATTAAGCGAATTGCATTCATAATGTAAATAAGGCAAGAATTTAGACCATGAAAGGAATAAACTTTTATAACAAACTGGAATCTCATCTAACAAAGAGCACCTTCTGCTGAGGTCCATAAAAAGACCCTCGTCGCCACAGCAGGTGGCTTTGTCGAGATTTTCTTTAAGGAAATGATGCCATGGGTGTTTTTCCTTGTCATATAGAAACTTTCTGATTTGCATAATTTGAAAAGCCTGTCTTTTAGATTCAATGTCAACTAGACTTAGACCACCATTATTGTAACCGTTTATCAGAGTCATGTACCGAATTTGAACCTTTTTGTTATTCCATATGAATTTTTGTAAAAGAAGTTTGATTTCTCTAAAAGCCCAGGATGGTAATTCAAAAACACGTAAAATGTAAATGAGTTTTGAGAGGACTAAGGAATTTAATAAAGCCACTCTTCCATGAAGAGTAGCTTTACGACCAAACCATTTTGAGATGGTCTTTTTGATTTGGCTGATGGCAGTTGACCAATTTAAGTCTCTCACTCTGTTCAAACAAGGACCAATAAAAGTGCCCAAGATCTTGATAAAGTCGTCATTCCTTTCAAAGTTCCAACCACACTGAAAGTTTTTGGAGCTGCCAATAAACATTATACATGATTTTTCTATATTTAGTTTGGCACCAGAGGCCTTTCCATAAATGTCTATACACTCCATTACACTATCTACACTTGATGTATCTTGGAGAGTTAAGGTTATGTCATCAGCAAATTGATAAACTTTGCTATATATATTATCTTTTAAAGGGATTCCTTTAATTTGATTTTCATTCTTGATTAAAGTAGCTAATGGCTCTGCAACCACTGAGTACAGGAGAGCAGAGAGAGGACAACCCTGTCTCACTGATATCTCAAGTCTAAAAGGAGCTGAGATAGTCCCATTTAGCTTAATACAACTGTTAGCATTTGCGTATATAATATGTAACCATCTTAAAAAAACTTTACCAAAACCAAACTTTGCTAGAACAGCTTTTAAAAAGGAGTGATCCACACGATCAAAAGCCTTTTGTAGGTCCAGATTTAAGACTATACCCTTTTTAAGGTTCATGTTCATATGATTTACGATGTCTCTCAGGGATAGCAAGGTGTCAGCAATGTCCCTACCAGGGATTGCATAAGCCTGTGTAGGGGCAATGATGTCAGGCATTATATATTTAAGCCTCTTTGCAAGGATCTTTGTCAGAATTTTATACTCTGTGTTAAGCATAGTCAAGGGTCGATAATTTTCTAGCTTTTTTTTATCACCTTTCTTATGAAGTAAAATGATCATACCCATTGAGATATTCTCATTCATAAAACATCTTTCTTCGATATCATTATATAGTTCCAACAAAAACGGAGCTAATAGATCGATATTTTCAATATAAAATTCAGTGGTTAATCCATCCATGCCAGGACTTTTATTCTTGTTCAAGCTTTTAGTAGCAAAGATAATTTCGTCAAAACTAATTTTGGTGTCACAAATTTGCCTGTCAATGATAGAAATGGTTTTATCAATTTTGGATAGCACTATAGCAGAGCATTCAATATCCACATCTTCCTTCATGTAAAGTTTTTGGTAATAATTATAGGCAGTTTTTATCAGATCCTCATGTTTATTTAATATCTTACCTTCAGTGTTAATTAGTTCAGTTATATGATTTCTTTGTTGGATATTTTTCTCAAGATTGAAAAAGAAGCGGGATATTTTCTCTCCATTAACAATATGCTTAGCTCTACTCCTAATTTTTTCTCCTTCCCACTTTTCTTTATCAAGTTCTTTGATTTCACTCTCAAGTTTAAGAAAAGTTGTTTTATCCCTCTGGGGGTTTAACTCTATTTTCCTTATTTCATTTTCTAATTCTTTCTTTAGGTTAAACAATTTTTTATTTTTATGAAAATGTTTAATTTTTGAAAACCTTATACTTTTAATTTTGATATGATTTTTTAGGTCCACCCACCAGTCTTGAATACATTTGTAATCACTTTTGATTTCAGTCCAATATGAGATCAGCTTTTTAAGCATTTGTGAATAATTTTCGTCTCTTAATAAGCTATTGTTGAAGCACCATGAGCCACCATTTTTTGAACTCACTTTTCTCCCCACTGAGAAGGAGACTAAGGCATGATCACCAATAGACAAAAAAAAGTGATCAACATTATATGCAAGGCTGGAAAGTGAGGCACTGACCAAGATTAGATCTATTCTTGACTGTTTTAGTGAATTCTGGACCATTTGCCTCCTTGAAAAGCCTCTTTTAGAGGGATTTTCAAACCTCCATAGGTCTATGAAATTATAATCATACATTAGATTTTGCAGAATAAGTCTTGAGGAGTCCGTTTTGAGATTGTCATAAACACCAATGTCTAAATTAGACATTTTGGTGTTAAAATCCCCGACAAGAATGGTGTTGTCAGTGCATAGAGCACGAGTCTTTTGGAAGAAAAGGGCCCTCTGAGTAGAATCATTGGGCGCGTAAATATTAACAAGGCGAAACTGAGTATCACTGTAGGTAAAATCAATTGCCAATGACCTCCCATCTGTAGCTGTATGTGCTAATTTTATGTTATTTAAAGCTTTTTCTCCAATCAAAATCGCAACACCACAAGATTTAGCAGAAAGATTAGAAACAAACATCTTGCCTAGCCATATTTTCCTGGCTTCATAAAGAAGCTCATCTGTCCAGTGTGTCTCCTGGAGACACCAAATGTCATATTTGAAAGTTTTAATTAAAGCTCTGAGCTTATCCATGTTTCTCAACCCATTTATATTCAGGGAAGCAACTTTCAAGGGACTCCCCATTGAAAAGAATCGGGGTGATGAGTAGCAGTACCTCGAGGAGACCCGGCTCCCCATCTCCAGCTCGCACAGGTCAGACGAGTCAAAAAGATCCAAGAGCCAGGAATTTGAAAAAGGCCAGGAAAAAACACGCAGATGCTCCAGGAAGCCAGGTTCAGCAAGGATCCTCGAGCATCGGAAACAGGATCCAAGTAGTCCAGAGGAGAAGAGGAGTCCAGAAGCAGCCCAATCCTCAACACATCTAGATCGCAGATGACGTTCCAGAGTTCCAAGCTGTAGCAAGGCTCCTCATCATAGGATCCATAAAAGCCACCCAGGTAAGGCTCACATCCGGTGAGGAGACACTCTGGAGGGCTACAAAAGGAAAGCCAGAACACAGCAGGCATCCAGTAAACAAAAAGGATAGAAAACCACAATAAAAAAGCAAAAAAGGAAAAGAAAAATTGGAGGCACAGGGCAAAAATGACGACCCCACATCCCAAGGCGATAAGGCAACTCAACCCAACATCTCCTCCGGGAGTTAGACCTGAAAGACAGCACACCCTACAAGGGAGCACAAAACAGGAGCAGAGACAAAAATGATTAGTGAAACCCATCATTTGTGTTTTTTCCTGGATTTCCTGGAGAACCTGCTCTCACCAGGCCGCTTAGGTATAGTTGGATTTAAAAAATCCATTTCAGAGTCAGAGGAGATGGTGGAAATAGATTCAGGGTGGGAATCAGGCACGGAAGGTGTCACAAAAACATGTCTGTCTGGGGCGAGTGGAGCAGGATTTGGGGAAGGAGAAACGGAGTTTTCCTCCATTCCCAAACTGCCTTTTCCCAAAATAATCGCACTCTGCTCAGTGCAATGCAACTTAGGCTTCTGACCAAGCAGGGCAGGCCCTCCTTCCAGATGTGTGTGTGGAAGGCCCGATTCACCAGGGGTAGAGTTAACCACCTTCACTCTCCCCTCCAGCTCCAGGGTAGCAGCCACATTGGATATGCCCCCTTTCACTGGGCCCTGAGGAGTGCCAAAAATCCTCGGCATGCGGCCCTCCCACACAGGAGCACACGCACCCACCGCACCAGAAGACTCCTCCACAATGCGCTCATTTTGCGCCATGTACAAGGGCTCCTCAGTGGAGGAAGCAGACTCCGCTTCAGCCAAGTTCTCACTTTCGTTGTTTGATTCGCCAAAAATCGAGTCTTTATTGCAGATACATTCTTTCATGTTGTTAAAACAAACTCTGCAATTCTCTGCCACAGCATCACACTCCCTTGCATAGTGTCCCTGTCCTTTACATTTATTGCAGGTGAACTCTGGACATTCCCGGAGGATGTGGCCGGCCTGCAGGCACAACCTGCACACCCGAGCCTGACGGTCATGGATCACGCGGAAGAACCGCGTTCCTGATTCAGTTAAGAATTTGGTGGAATATGGAAGAGAGGTAACTTGATCAGGGAATTTAACTTTTACAAACCGGGTACCGTCATATACATTTGTGCCAGGCCAAAGCCTACGCTTAATTTGAGAAATAATGGTAACTCCCCAGCCTTCGAGTTTTTCAATAATATCTTTATCCTCAATATAATTTGGCAGGTGTAGAAATGAGACCACCATCTCATTATTTTTTAAAGGTGAGGCAATAACCTTCGTGTCTCCCATTTTAAATCCTTCCATAAGGCGTTCTTTTGCCTTTTCATTTGATAAGGTTATTTCAAAGGAGCGCGGCCCAGTTGGCGTGCATCCTAAAATTCCGCCACACAGAAGCCTTATCGCCCTGATAAGACCAATAGGCGTCACCTTTTCCTGCCCCTCCAGATCGATTCTAACAGTTAATTCCTTCTTAATTTCAGTAATACTTATCTTTTCAAAGTTTTCTCCTTTGTCCGTCGTCATTCTTTCGTTGTCATTATCCTTTTCCATGGTCGAAGCCAGGTGGTCCGTCATATTAAGAAACAAAAAGCGCCTACCCCTACAGAAATTCTGTAGGGGAGGGATGGAGAAAAACTAGGTAAAACAAAAGAGAAAAAAAACAAAGAAAAAGCTAGAAATAAACCAAAAATCCAAAAAGGCTCCGTGAGCACTCTGCTCCGATCCGTGTTGCCACACCAAACAATTCACCTCCAGAAAGTGGGCGTGTACAAGGGTGGTGTGGCTGTAAGCTGAAAGCCTGCAACAAAGAACTTCTTTAAACTGTCACAAAGCTGGGTTTAAAGCGTGGTAAGTTGTTACAACTATTTCTTCTGCATTGTTTTCATCAGAAGTACTCAGGGCTTAAAAATATTTTAGCTTTTACGTGTGAAAATAAAGTTGGGCAAGATACCCTGCAATCTCCTTTCTGGTGGAAATAGTGTACAGCACTGGTATTCCAGTCAGTCTCCCATCCAAGTACTAACCTGGCTGACCTGCTTAGCTTCTGAGAATCACAACGAGATCAGGCCGTCAAGGGTGGTGATGGCGTAAGCTATAAACTTTGCATCTAACTACTCTCCTTAAAACTCTCACAAAGCTGGGTTTAAAGCGATTGTAGATGTTAAAAACTATTTCTTCTGCCATTGTTTACATTACGGGTACTCAGGGCTAAAAAAAATATTTTTAGCTTTTACGTGTGAAAATAAAGTTGGCAAGATACCCTGCATTCTCCTTTCTGGTGGAAAAAGTGTACAGCACCTGGTATTCGCAGGCAGTCTCCCATTCAAGTACTAACCAAGCCCAACCCTGCTTAGCTTCTGAGTTCAAACTAGATCAGGTGTACAAGGGTGGTGTGGCCGTACAACAAAAACTTGCAACAAACTACTTCTTTAAACTCTCACAAAGCTGGGTTTAAAGCGTGGTAAGATGTTACAACTATTTCGTCTGCATTGTTTCCATCACGAGTACTCAGGGCTAAAAAAAATAATTTTAGCTTTTAGGTGTGAAAATAAAGTTGGCAAGATACCCTGCATTATCCTTCCGGGTGGAAAAAGCTTACAGCACCTAGTATTCCTAGGCAGTCTCCCATCCAAGTACTAACCAGGCCCGACCCTGCTTAGCTTCTGAGATCAAACGGAGATCACGGCGTTACATGGAGTGTGTGGCGTAGGCTGAAAGCATGCAAACAAACAGTCACTTCTTTAAACGGTCACAAAGCTGGCCCGGGTTTGTAAGAGTGGTGCAATGTTACAACTATTTCTTCTGCATTGTTTTCATCACAAGTACTCAGGGCTCAAAAAATATTTTTAGCTTCTACGTGTGAAAATAAAGTTGGCAAAATACCCTGCATTCTCCTTTCTGGTGGAAAATGTGCACAGCACCTGGTATTCCCAGGCAGTCTCCCATCCAAGGACTAACCAGGCCCAACCCTGCTTAGCTTCTGAGATCAAACGTGATCAGGCGTAACATTTCTTTCATGTATTTAGTTTTGTTAAAAAAAACAACTACATTTCAAAACAACATACATTTAGCAGCATAAAACACAGTATTTACATTTTTTACAAAGTATTTACACACAATTCAAAAATATGTAACTACATAATCCACAACACACAAAATCAAAATGTCAATACAAAGGAATTACCCTGCAATTTAACAAAACTATTCCCTTTTGCAAAATACAATTCAAACAAATTTTGTCCGAAATAAATATACATAGCCTTAAGGTGAGCTTTTAACATGCACAAAAATAAGGGAAAGACTGGTACTTTCCCTTCCCCGTGATTAGCCATATTTCTCCTCACCCATACTGCTCTCCTTAGAAAACTCAAAAATAAATTCAACATGTTTACATTTACTCTTTTTACTTTCACTCCCCACCCTTTAAAATAAACCCACTTCCAATCATTATACCTGACTTTCACATTCCATTTTCTCGACACTGTCACCCACATTCTGTCCAACACCTCTCTCAATTGCTCACAATCATAAAATACATGCGTAATGCTCTCACACTCCCTCATACACACTTTGCATCTTGAATTAACTGTTTTATCAAATCTACTAATTTTACTATTACTATATAAAATGTTACTTCTAAGTTTATAGTCCAGATTTTCACATCTCATATCATTGTTTTTTACATTTAGAGTTTTCCAGATTTCTTTAACTTGCCTGTTTTCAAAATACTTATCCCAAAATGCTTCTGCTGCTGGTTTCTGCTTTTTGTCTGCTACTAATAATTTGTAAATATCTTTTAGTTTTAAAAGTTGTAATTGTTTTACTTGTTCTCCAATTTGTACACTTAGTTCTGGCATTTTGTAGTCTTTTGTTGAATCATTCTGTTTTATTATTATTTTGCTATGCCAATCCTTTGGAATTGAGTTTTTAAGCATATTCAGGTAATTTTTAACAGTATTTATGCTTAATTTGTCATCTTGCTCTCTCACCTGTTCAATTAGAAAACCTTCATTTATGAAACCGGGCATGTATTCTTTGACTAAATCTTTTATTTGTTTAATTCCAGCCAGCATGAATGATTTGTTAAAGCAAACTTTTCCGTTATTTGTTATGTTCTTATTCAAAAATAGTGGTTGATTATAAATTTGTTTTAAGTCTTTACACTCATATTTTAATTTTTTTAAAATGTCTGACCACGCTTCAAAGCATTCCATGTAGTATTGTGGCACCCCCGTTAACATTCCTTCCTTACTTTTCAAGTCCATAAATAAACCTTCATCTCCACACCCCGTTACCCTCATCAAAATGAATCTAAAAAAATAATCGCATACATAGTTTTCGTTATTACATAAATATTTTTGTACATATTTTATCCTCATTGCTTTCAGTCTTGATTTTATGTCTACTAATCTTTGCCCTCCATCCTCATAATCTGCAATCAATGTGTTATAAGCTATTTCTACTTTTCCAGTCCACAAAAAATGTTCAACCATTTCCTTGAATTCTTTTCCAGCCCATTCTGGTAAGTCTAATACATTCATTATGTAATTTAGTTTAGATAATATTAATGCATTTAGAATCACTACTTTACCTTTTATGTTTAGCTTTCTACTCTTCCATGCTGCTAACTTTTGTTTTATTTTGTTTAGCACTCCTACCCAAGCCTGGTTTCTTGCTTCACTTGCATCCTCCCCAAAAATTATTCCCATTATTCTTATATTTTGATCTTTTTTCTCAAATTCCCATTACCATTTTTCAATCTTTTGGTCCCAAAACTGCATAATACACGACTTGTTTATGTTTATTTTTGCCCCTGATGCTCTGCCGTATATTTCAAATGCCTTCATTACTTCATCTATGCTTTGTAGGTTTCTTACCGTTATTGTTGTGTCGTCTGCAAATTGGTGAATCAGACTTATAGCTCCTCCTGGTGTTATTATTGGCACTATTTGGTTTCTGGATTTTATCAAGCAGGCAAATGGTTCTGCCACTAATGAGTATAGTAATGCTGAGAGTGGGCATCCTTGTCTTACTGATCTGGCTAAAGAAAACGTATCTGTCAGAAACCCGTTTACTTTTACGCAACTTGACGCATGCTTATATAAAAGTTTAATCCATTCTACGAAAGTATTTCCGAATCCCACTTTTCCTAATAGTGAAAACATAAAATCATGGTCCACTCTATCAAAGGCCTTATTCATATCTAAATTCAACACCACCCCACCACCTTTGTAACACTAAGAAAGTGTATTATATCCCTTATTGAGGCGGTACTGAATGCAATGTTTCTGCCTGGAATTGCATACGACTGTGTTGCTGAGACTATTGATCCTATGGTGCGTTTTAGCCTATTTGCTAATACTTTAGTCAGGATTTTATAATCTGTGTTTAATAGTGTCAATGGTCTGTAATTTTGTAGTTGTAGTTTGCTTCCTTTATTCTTATATAATAATATAATTAGTCCTAAGGCCATATCTTTACCTATTGTTTTTCCTTTTTGCATATAATGAAAAAGTTTGCATAAGACTGGGGCTAGTATATGTTTGAATTCCTTGTAATATTCATGGGTGAGACCGTCTATTCCAGGGCTTTTGTTATTCTTCATCCCATCTATTGCGTATATTATTTCATCTACTGTAATCTCCATGTCACACATCCTTTTATCTTCATCGGTTATTTTAGTTTTAACGCTATCTAGTGTTATTTTAAGGCAAGTTTTATCTATTTCTTCTTTTTTGAATAAATCTTTGTAAAATTGATCAATTATTTCTATTATTCCTTCAAAATCTTTTACTTTTGAACCCTGATTATTTTCAAGTTCTCTTATATTCATCTTATTTTGTTTTGCTTTTTCCAAGTTGAGGAAGAAAGCTGTGGGTTTTTCACCCTCAATATTATATTGTGCTTTGCTCCTTATTTGCTGACCCCTCCATTCATCCTTTCCTAATCTAGATAATTCCTCTTTTAAAGCAAAGTATCTTGTTTTATTCCTTTCTTTATTTTTCTCGATTTCTGCTATTTCTGTCTCTAGTTTTTTTTCCAAAATGCTTACTTTTAATTTTTTCTTAAAATTTAGTTGTTTTGCAAACCTTATGCTTTTCAGTTTTATATTCTTTTTCAGATTTATCCACCATTCACATGTGTTCGAACTATCAATATAGTCTATACTTTCTGTTAACAGTTTTGTCATCATTACCTTATACTTTTGCTCACACAACACGTTTTCATTTAAAATCCATGTTCCACCACCCTTCATTCTCATACTTTCACCCAGTTCGCAGATTAAAGCAGCGTGGTCCCCATAGTGCTTGAAACAGTAATGGCAATTACTGATCACCTCCATCACCTTACATCCCACCAGGCATAAGTCAATACGACTTTGCCTTAGCTCCTGCTTAAATAAAACTCTTCTTGAGAATGCTCGAGTAAAAGGATTTTCAGCCCTCCATATGTCTATTAGATTATTTTTGTTTATTATTTGTTTCAAAACATCTCTAGAAGAGTCCCATCTTAGTTTCTTTCCCTCCATTATGTCCATCCTTGTTAGCTTTGTGTTAAAGTCCCCAATCATAATAGTATTGTTTGTCAACCATTTTTCAATTTGAATAAAGAAAAGTTTTCTATTAACATAACAAACTGGTGCATAAATATTAATCAAACGAAACGTTATCTCCTGAAAAGAAAAATCCACAACTAAAATTCTACCATCATTTCCATTAAATATTAAACTTAAATTATCTACTGTGTCTTTTTTAAATAATATTGCTACACCCCCTACCTTTTGTGTTCCACAGCTAGAAATGACAAACCCATCCCATAGTTCCCCTACCTCCTTTTCCTTTTCGGGCGTCCAGTGCGTCTCTTGTAGGCATACTATGTCGCTTTCAACGTCTTTTAATATAAATTTTGCCCTTTCCAGTTCTCTCAGCCCATTACAGTTTATGGAGGTCATCTTTAAGCGTCCCATGAATTCAGAGCTTTGGCCAAATATAGTGCCTTCCTGCTTTTCTTTTGATGAGAAGAGGATTCTCTCCAGCCCATCCCAGTGGTCCTCCCTCCACCAAACTTTCTCCTGGGTTTTGCGCTCAGCTCCAGCTCTCGATCCACCATCTTCAAACACTTCTTCAGTGCAGCTCTCCCGCAGTGCAACCAAACAAGACAAGAGTAAATTAGCAATATGTGCAAATATTTACATTTATTTACAATAGCCCATTCACACACACATTCATTCGCGCAGACATGTGTCTGCCCCAGAGCCAAAGGGACGCTAGAAAGGCGTTTACTTCCCCCCCATGCAACTAGAGGGAGTGCCTCGAGTCCCCCACAGCAGGCTCCCCTCCAAATCAACTCTGCCCAGGAACACAACAGGAGGTTTGCCAGGATTGTTTTCATGTTTTGCCCTTTGAGCTTCTTGTTTTTCTGGGCTTGGACCCCCTTTCTGAACTCAGGGACCTCTTAGAGGAGGTCACCTCCAGGTCCATTTCTGAGTCTGAGGACAGCTCTTTTGGTGGCTTCTCTGGGTGCAAGGCCAGCGCGGAAGGTACCTCAGGTGGTCTTACAGTTCCGGGTCCCCGACTTCGTGCCCCCAGGGTGTTGCTCCCAAACCCTGAGCTCACTTGTCTCCCTCTTGCTCGCCCTCTCTGAGGTGTTTGCATGCTGAGCTTCTGTGCCAACGGCCCAGGCTCTCCTTCCATTACCTTGAGGCTAGTCCTTGCCTGGGTAGGGACTGCCACCACAGTCCCCCCCAGCGACTCCGGAGTAGCGTCCATACTTGATTCACCCTCCTTTGTCGGGCCTAGAGGGATGCCGTTTTCAGACGGCTTGGCACAAAGCTGGATTTAAAGCGTGGTACAATGTGAGGAATACCATATATTTCTGAACACTTTTATTTACATTCTTGTATAATCTGCTTTACGTATATGTTGGTAAACATTTTTTATATGTAGTTTCATATAACCTGCCTTATTATTTCAGAAAGGAACAAAGCTGGTTTCACAGTGAAGGACAACTTGTTTCACAGAGACGTATTGTACCAGAACAGGGTTTGAAGTAAAAACAATCTTACATTTGTACCAGGCTTTTACAACAGTCATAAATACCAAGTTGTGTTTAGGAAATTACCCAGTTGTGTAGAAACAGGAAGAAAGATAGTTTAGGACCCCCATAAAAGTGGGTGTTTGCAAATAAAAACCTCCTGTTCGGTTTGGTAGTCAGTCAGACTTTGGTCTGGCTTCATCTGAACTCAGGTGCGCAATGAAACATAATTCTGGTGTGTGATTGTGTTGTTTCTCTCTGTCTCTGAGTTTTATTCTGAAAAGGTTCCGCTGAGGAGCGTCGGGTCCTCTAAAACATACAGATAAGAGTTTCTGATTGACGAAGGAGTTTATCCAGCAAAAGTAGTAAAGAGTAAAAGTTTTCAACCCCGACAAATGGTGGAGAATGCGCGGCTTGAAGAGGGATGTTTCTCCGGGACAGAGAGATAGCGTGTGAGTAGGCCCTATTGATTGATTTGAAGTTGTCCATTTAAGGTTGATTTGTTGATTGTTTGATTGGAAGTGGAGTAAGAGCGGACGCAGAGCTCCGGATGTGGGCGATCCTAAGTCTGAGGAGGCATCCTTGACTGAAAGGCGCAGTGAGAAACGAAAAGATTCGCAGAAAAAGGTTGTGTGCGACCTTCCTGTTGGGAACGGATTTCTGCGCAAGTCTGCGTAGGTCTGACGCACGGGTGAGCTGACAAAGATAAAGAGATTTAACTGCAGAATATATAGTTGACGAGTGATTGTGAGAATGTGTGGGGGAATAGAATCACAGAGAGGAAAGAAAAAGAGAGGAGAAGGTGTGTGTGAGATTTCAACTTTGTATGAAAGCAGGAAGTTGAGAGGTGAGCTGAACTATCATTAGTAAAAACTCGAGTATAAACTATTATCTAAGAATATATGAATGGATAAGTGAAATTAAACACTCTAGAATATATAGATATAAACATTTTAGAACAGGCCATCGAAGTGGAAGCTTTTTTCCCGTGGGGAGAACGGAGGTGTTTACATTTTTGACTCAGCTCGGTGGGGAGAACGTCGGTGCTCGGAGCAAGGTTTTCATAATTTTTAGCTTAAAAGCATAGATGAAATAAACAGGCTTTAAGTATATGCTTTAATAAATAAATTAATGGTTATAGGGGGCTTGTGCCGTCTGTCCAAGTCTGCGGAGTTGTTTTCCGGAGCCGGCACCGGGAAATCACTCAATCCAGACTACGGGAATTGTGGCAGATTGGTCTAAACCTCAGCGGTAAAATAATTTAATACAATCTAAAAGTTAGTGCTTTGTGTTCTGTATTATCATTTGTTTTGTCTGGGACAGTCATAGTAGAATATTTGTTGTTCCAAATGCTGAACTGATGTTGGGTACGCGTTTCAGTCCGTGCTGAATTTGTGACGGAAACGTCTACTTTTGTGCCACATTAAAATCTGGAAAAGGTGGTGTAAATTACGCTGATAAGAATTGAAATTGAGGTGTGGAGTTCTCTATTTTGTTGAGTAGTTTCGTGGTAGAGTTTAACTGTTTAAAGCGACGTTGGCCGAAAGAGGCTAACGTTAGCACCGTACTGTAGGCTGCGTTGAATTAGTGGGAGAGTTCGCAGCGAGCGGATTCTGTTCAAGACTCTTGGTTTTTTGATAAATCTCTGAATAAAAATAAATTGATGAGAAGCTAAACATCAGTTTATAAATCCTTTTAACTTTACTAAGCTTCGGCTTGGGGCATTCACTCTTAAGATCAATTGTGAATGAAAAAATAGATACAAAAGAAGAAAAAAAAACCAACTCGGAGGAGCGTTTTAAGGTTGGAAACGCCTCTTGAAAACGACCAGGAGTAACTCATAAGAGATTAAATAATTACGCAAACAGCTACCTTGTCAAACTTAAATAAATGTGGATTTTTCTTGTTTAATTCGGATTTAATATTTTATTTTAAAAAAATAGAAGTTTGATAAAGAATGGATTATGGAATAGTATTCAGATAAATATTTGATAACTCTTAAATCAGTCTCAATTGAAAAGAAGGACTTTTCAATGGATACTAAAGTAACTTTAAAGGACGCTGCTCACGATGCGTCTGAGCCCGCTGAAAAGAAACAGCATTTAGTCTGGCTAACACAAAATAAAAACACAAGCAACATTTATGAAGGACGGATTGAAAAGCAAACAGATTTTTAATTGAAATAAATATAAAATGGTTAAATCACTAAAAAAGAACTAAGTGTGTTGATAAAATATTGCGATGGTCAATCTTTATAAATATTTAATTTACACATGAGATGAAAGAGACATTTATCAAATTGACAAAATAGAGAAAGGCATTGCATTGATAAAGTATAGAATATAAATTGGATGAAAAAATGAAGGAAGCATTAATTA
>JAPXFQ010000764.1:0-45894 GCA_028564705.1 Apricaphanius iberus | reverse complement strand
AAGGCTCCCACAGTTAGAGTTGTTTTCATATTTTGCATTGTGAACAAAACACTTTGTTTTGGGGTAAGTTGGCCCACATGTCTGATGACTTTATTGTGCAGACTGAAGGAGGAGTCTAGAATCAACAATGTCTAAAGAAGAGAAATGACAGTAGACCTGTTTTTCCTGTCATCAAGATTAGTAAAACAATTTTATCCTGATAGAGTAGAAAATACAATATTACAGTCCAGACTTGCTGTCATTCTTCATTTATCAGCTGATGAATGTCATCAGATGTGACAGAGAGAAGGTGAGGGCACTGAGACAAGTGCTGCATTTCAATTTATGGAAATTCAAGGTTACATTTTCTGTCCAACGTTTAGCTACTTGCGCCTTCTTTTTATCCTGCTAATACAATTAAAGCTCACACATTGGTTACAGATTAACATAGTTTGAAGTGGATATAATTGACCCTATCTTTATTATTGATTATATTCTGGCCTCTTATGGTCAAAAATATAATTGCACATGGTTTTATATGAACAGAAATACGTTATTTTGTTGATCAAATAACTGAGGAAAACATGAAATAGTAAAGTAGGTTTAAATTGTCCTCAGCTCAAAACAATATATTTTATTCCCATAATTTGCAAAATAGAAAAAACTAATAACACTTGCAGGCATCATGGAAGTGAAGCAATTTGACATTAAAATGTTTAAGTTTACAACTCAGTTCAGTTAATACTGATTGTGTTTTCAATATCTAAAAAATAAATTGCATTAAAGTTATTTGTTCTATTTTTATTTACTTATTTCTGAGTTGGAGAAATCACTTACCCAGCAAAACATGTCTGACTCGGAAAGTGAGAAATCCCAAGATGAACGTAAGGTGAAAGTCCAATATTCCTGTTACATGTACCTTTGTGGACGGCTATTTTATAATAAACCCATTTGCAAAATTATTGAGTTGTATCTCATTATATTTCACAAATACTTTTATTTTGGTAGCTTCTATTCTTATCTGGGAATAATGTCCCATTTAACAGCGTTCTAGTCGCAACTTGGAAAACTAGTTATATTTGCAATCGGTTGTTGTGCTAAGGGACCACACGTCATTATCTGATTCTATCTAAAATGTTGACAAACATAGATTATACTTAAAATCATGTGATTTTTTTCATATTAATATTTTTTTAATATACACTGTCAGAAATTCCGTTAACCATTTGCTTCACAAGCAAAAGCAGCCATATCTGAATAGGGGTTGCTTCAGCTTTAACTTTCTAAACTGAAATTATAAACCTAATTAAAATTTAATTTTGTAGAGTGGAAGTCGGACATTTTAACTTCAAAGTAAAAGTCCAACACCAAAGGCGCATGCTCATTTATATTGCGTAAATTGCTGAGATGTAGACTTTCATAAAATAAAATACTTTTGTGTTACAAATATTCAAAAGCTTGGCAAACAATAAGGAAATTCCACTTGATCCCTAACTTGCCACGGGAAGACGAAGGTGGTTTTCATGTATTCGCAGAGATTTCAAACTTCCGACGTAACCAGAACGCACCCTCTGCTATCTCGGTCTTGTTTGCAGTGTTGTGATTGGCTCCCTTGTTCTGGCGCCAAAAACAAGGAAGTATAGTAAGCAGGAGGCATTCTTTGTTTTTATCACGTTAATTGATAACATTTGGTTTCACGTTTGCAGTTGCAAACATGGACACACCATCTTATTTCCCCGTGCCCCCCGGTGTGGGGATGGAGGAGAACTTTTTGTCTCTCGACGACATTTTGCTCTCTCACGAAAGGTTACCTGTCCGGACGGAGTGCATTTTCCCCCGGCTTGGATTCCTGGAGAAGTCGAGTGATTCGCAAGATATTCCGGAGGTCAGTGGTGTTACCTGCAATAAACTACAATAACCTCCGACAGAGCATTTATGTCTGAAGCACTGTTTGTCATGTCTACTTTAAACTAGCTTAGATACATGCTTTGTTGTGGAATTCAACATAACTCCTCGTCAATCTCTGTTCAGTATTTTAAATGTTAACTATTATAGTAGATTTTTTAGCATACATCGTTATCCTGATTAATTATTTATGTGGTGTTCAAGGATACAAATTACTCCCGTAAATTCGGCATGAATTTAATCTGTTTTTATATAACCTTTTAATCAAAACAACTTATTTTAGAAAGTCAGTCACTTGACAAACTGTAAAGAAAAAACAACAACAACAATTTGAAGAATTTAAATGGAAACGACTTGATTCAAAAATTATATAGCCTACTGATTTGACAGCTTATTTTATGAAAAACAAAAGTTCATAAAAAAAGAAAATGTGTTGATCAAAAATAATAGTTTTGAGTTCAACAGAGTGAAAGAATTATAATTTTACTTCCATTAATGCATCAAATAACCAGCCTTTAACCTTTATCTCATTTTTACCTAACTAAAAAAAGCTCCCTAAAAACTTTCTCACCAAATGGTAGAAGCTTTTAGTTTTAACGCATGTATTTAAAAAAAGGGGGAAGCAGGGTATATGAAGTGTTGGTAATATCTCACTTAACTCTTACACCCACTAATAAGGCATCCTAAATTAACAGGTTGAATGTGAAATCACTGTTTATTTTGTTCTTTTTTTCTTATTGTTGTTGACCTTAGCTTAGTGAGGCAATCACACAGTTTCTTTTGAAGTGATTTCTTGGTTCTACAGTTCTAACGCCTTCTAATGGCTGTGTAGGTCTTTCCTGACAGGTGTCATTCATTTTATTTCTCATCAGATTTCTATAAATTGAGGCATGACGTACATTTTGAGATCTTTTTGCATAATTCATGTTGTCAGACAGTTTATCTTCAAGATCCATTGCCTGGCAAAGAAATAAATAAAGCCACCACCTGGCTTTAACTAAGCAAATAATTAAAAGCCTCCTTTGGAATTACTGCATGAGTGATTATTTTTCAGATGGTAGTTATTAAACCCCAACTGATGCAATCAATGGCTTCTCAGTTCTTGACCAGCCAGGTTAAAAGACACACCCATGGTTGTGGAATTTTTTATTTTTTTTGTCTTATATTTGGTCAAATCTTTGCCTTGGATCAAGCAGAGAAAAAATCTGAGGAGGATTTAGAAACTACTATTACTAGGTTAAGAACCCTCCAACACTTTGTTGAAAACTGGAAGGAAAGTGGGTAACCATTGTCTTAAATGAAGAAGTATGGTTGGAAAGAAATCCTGAATGATTGTGATTGTTGATCCTTTCAGTGTTTGGTAAAATTAAATGGAAGAAAAACAACAGTAGAACTCAGAGCATTTCTACACACAAAGTGCAAGGGGGACTAAAGGGATTGGTGCTTAAACTTATAACCAATAAAGGGGAACACCAGATGCATATAAAAGCTTGTCAGGAGTGCTGAGAAGTCCTTCTAAATTCACGTAAATAAATCATATTACCTCGTTGGGTTGGGCAAGATAATCTGAAGTCTGGTGTGTATTAATAAAATCAGAATCCAATCATTTGATCAAACTAAAATAAGCCTCACAGTTAGCATGCCATGGAGCTGGGAGGTCCAAGAACATATGTTGCCATAGTGACTGAGCGAGGCTTCAGGTTAGCCTAATTCTTGAAACTAAATTTGGGGAAATTGAGCAAGGATTGCCGGGCTTTTGGAGTTGGCGCACTTTGTGGAATAAACTCCAGGTTATTTCAAAGAGGAATTCTGTTTTTCCTCCCTGATGGCATTTGTCCTAAAGTATTTGCATTTAGCTTGTTTACCTACACAAACACATAAGACAAACCGTTTGGAGAACATAGGCCTGTATCCCTTTTGATGAAACCAAGTCTGAGGGCTCTTTCTTTCCTCTTAGGGTACGAAGATGGAGCTTCCTCTATGGCTCTCTAAGGGTCTGTATGAGAGGAAGAGGAAGGTGCTGTCTGTGGAGCTTCCTAAAGTGTTCAAAGAAGGCTGGAGGACCGTGTTTATGGCTGACCCCAACGTGGTGGACCTGCATAAAATGGGGCCATACTACTACGGTTTGGGGTCCCAGATGCTTCATTTTGATAATCCAGAAAACCCTGACATCGCAAAGACATTGTTACAGGTAAAGAGGGTTGGAGGCACTACAGTTGGTATTGGCATTGATCAGTTTAAAAAAAAAAACAATCCAGTGGACAACAATTCAATCTGCAAATGTACACAGATTAGACGTCAGTTTCTTTGATTTCTTTTAATCTCAAATAAATTGGCACATCTCTGCAGATTGACAACAGTGTGTCTGACCTTTTGTTGGGGAGACGAGCCTGTCCGCGTCTCATGAACAAAGGAACTATTTGGTTTCTTCATTAAATGACTATTTAACAACAGGACACAGCAGTGTGTTGGTTAAACTACTGCCAACACCTGGCTTTTTTTGTAGCTTTTCAGTCTGAGAGCAATTTCTGTAAATTAGTATTTTAGGTCAGAAATTGAAATCCGTAATGCTAAACCGCCTTGAAGTTTGTTGTTGGCTCTGTTTAATGAGATAAGTGTCATTTAAATGTTACAGCGGATTGAGAATAATATTTCATTGGTTTTGCAACCCTGGGCCCTCATTTATCAAACGTTCGTAGAAACTGTCCTATGTTCTATCATACGGATGAAATTTAGAATGTTCAAACGAGCAGTCAAGTCAGATTATTAAATGTGCGGTAGACACTCCTACGCATGTTCCTCTGCAATCATCTGTTGATAAATCCCACATTTGTGTACCTACTTGTTCGTGGACATTCAGTCATTTGCATACAGAAACGCCCTTTAATTAATCATATTTGGTAACACCAAGTCTACCAACACGTGCTTTAAATCATTACGTTGTTCCCAAAATTAATGGTCAAGAAAGCTAAGAAATGAATATCAGTGACACGGAGATTGAGGTGAAACATAAGTGGGGCAACAGAAAGTATTGATGATTAACCGACTTTTAAAATGTCACAGTTAACACAAATTAAAAACAATAGCGATAGTTTTTGCCCTCTTTTATCAGCGGGTTATCTGCTTCATGATGACATGCACGCAGCAGCAGTTATATTCCTGCTATAGACAAAGAAATGTTGTAAAAAAATCTTTTAATTTGCTGTTATCAATTTCTGTGGAAATACTTGACTTGTTTGAACAAATGAAATACTTTAAATCAGTCCTGAACATTGCCATTTGGTTCTATCAGCTCAAGGGGAACCATTTAAATATATAACTCCGCCTCCGAGAAAGTGACACAGGCAGTAAATGTGGTCTGTACAGTGAAAATGTTCCTGTTGGAAATCAAGGAAACAATGGTTTGATATCAAACTAAATACATTAATGTCCCCAGCACAGATAGCGGAGATTGCAAGTGGCAGGTGAAAGGATCTCCATGCACGATCACCCACAAAATTGATTTATGTATTTCTTGGCAAATTTCTAACATTTCCTACGAGTTTATTGCAAATCCATGCATAACTTTTTGAGTTATTTTGCTAAAAGACAGACGCCAACATTAACTCCTTTGCGGAGGCTATAAACTGCTGATAGAAATATTATGTAAAACTTTTTCTGTGTTGGAGTTCCTCCGTTCTAAAAGTAGATGTTGTGTGTATGAACGATTAGAAGTGTACTTATATTTAGGAACATTTCTATGCACAAGTACAAACTGATAAAAATCACACAATAACACGGATCAGTGCGTAAATTGATAAACAAGGGCCCTGGTGTTCTTCTCACTAAACATTACATTTCAAGACATTAGTGACTTCTGTCACCACTAGAGGGTGCAGCAAGCCAACAAATTTGCTTTGACATCCCCTTACCCCCTTCCACCTTTTCATCTTTTAACATGTTCCTGCTGTCATTCTGATTGATGAAATCGCCAAACATCACTTCAATTAAAATTAATCAACTGCAATGTTCATTTGCTCTTCTCTCCCTTGATCGTTACCTTCTTGTACTGCTGTCCTTCCAGACGTTCATCGGCCGCTTCAGACGAACAATGGACTCCTCCCAGAATGCCTACAATGAAGACACGTCAGTGCTGGTGGGGCGCCTAGACTGTTTGGAGAAGGTCCTGTTCCAGTCGGGTCAGAACGGCCTAAATGGCTTCCAGAGCTGGGAGAAGGGTCAGGCCTCACAGCTCACTGCTTCCAGCTTAGTTCTGAACTACCGCAAGAGGAAGCTCGTTGATATCCAGGCCTGACCTTGGCCCAGTCGTATCAGAGCAACAGACTCTCAAAAGCAGATTTACCTTGGACTACTTCCTCTTTCACAACTGACCCTATGAAATCAGAGGAACAGTTACTCTGGCTGAAATTAAAACATGTTCATATTAACATTGCTAATTGATCAGTAAGGTTTATAGTCTATAAATATTGAGTTTTTATTGGTGATAAGTAAAAGTTTTTTTTAAATTTTAGTTTAAAGCCTTCTAATTTTTTCTTAGAATTCTTAAGATTTAAACAAGATCACCTCATTAACCAAACAGTTAGATATTAAAGTACAGCCTACCTTCAGAGAAACACTATGGATCTGCTTTAACCAGCCTGTGCTGCATCTGCTGTGTTGCAGTTATGACAGGCTAATGATGCTAGTCCAGATGTTCTTCTCTACAGATGTATTTCCCATCAGAAACTGTTAAGAAAATGAACATTTGTTGCCTATCCCAAAGTTTCCCAGCTGTCGGGTGCAATGAATGGCCCACAGATTTTTTTCAGTAGCGATCAATTCTACCCAGGTAATCTGTGAGGGTGCAGCTAAACCCATGGTATACTTTTAATTGGCAGACTGCTGTAAAAGAGGAGCAGATGTGTTTGAAGTCCTTGTCCTTGCAATGGTTAGAAAAACATTCAGTCATCATCGCTCTGCTTCACCAAGCTCTCAGAAGTAACAGCTGCTGCTAACAGAGCTGGAGCTGAAAGAACCGGGTTCCAGATCAAGCACTTAAAGATCAGTTGCATCAAAGAAGACTTGAACGTACCATAAATGTTCAGGACAGGAATATGGTTGGAAGTGTGCTCCAGAATTACGTTGGGTTCTTGCATGCTTTGGTAATTGGATTTTCTGTCAAAATCCCTAAATGGTCTCAAATAGATCTCAAATTGCCTGTAGTTGTGTCTGTTTACTGCTTGTGACACAACTACAAACCCCATGGTGCAAGGAAGCAATGAGCCCTGTCCAAACAAATGTATTCCTGGAAATTAAGACGTTCCCCAAAATTCAATGAAAAAATCAAGCTGCATGCATGATCTTATTGGATTATAAACTGTATGTTTGGGCTATTTTAATCAAAAGTTATGTTACTCACTGCCAGGGGCTTTCAATTAATTAAAGTTTTATTTTAATGCTGATTTTTGGCTCCAAATGATAATAGTAATGATCTTTTTGTACACGTTTTGCATCCCCTATAGCTGTAAAAGAATGCAGGTGGTGATATCCACTACAAAACCGAAATATTGTGGAATTATATTTAGAAATGTATTTTCAAAGTTTCCGAACTCTGTTCACAGTGTAAGAACGGTGACATTGGTCTCATGGTTTCTGCAAATTGCTGAATGTGTGATTTGAGACTTTTCATTAAGTGACATTCTCTAAATAGGGGAATTGTCACTAATGAATGGTGGAAACCAAATAAAATTAGATCTATTTTGGTCAAAAGGGGTAATTTCTTTTTTCCTTCAGACTTCTACTTTGTTAAGCCATCCTGCTACCTGCTCCATCATTGCAAGCTGTAATTGAAGACATTTAGCTTGGGAAAAAAACCCCAAAGACAAAGTCTGTATTATAAGCCAGTAAACACAGTGGGTACAGAAAGTATTCAGACCCCCTTTAAATTTTTTCGCTCTTATTGCAGCCATTTGATAAAATCAAAAAGTTAATTTTGCTTCTCATTAATGTACACTCAGCACCCCATCTTGACAGAAATACAATAGAATTGTAGAGACTTTTGCAAATTTATTAGAGAACTTTTTAAATCATTCTTAAGAAGACTCGTACCTGTACTAGCTTAAAAGGTTGCTTCTACTCAATACAGAGCACAGGGTCAGAATACTTATGACCATGGGATATTTCAGTTTTTTATATTTTAATAAATTCGCTAAAAAAATCTACATTTCTTTTTTTCTGTCAAGATGTGGTGCTGAGAGTACATTAAAGGTTGAATATGGAACATTTTCATCAACAGCTACAGCTTTAGAGGGGTGCAGAAGTACATTCCTTAAAAAATTATTTTTAAAAAGGGGAAGGCAGTGACGTTATGTTTACAATTACCAGCCAATAGCAGCCGTGGGATGCGGGTCGACAGATACAGTCTCCATGATTCAACTAAGTCAGGACAACTCTGCTTACAATGGGAAAATTGGAGTCAGCAAGTCAATCACCTGTTTCAGAGCCCTGGAGATATTATCCGTCTCAGGAGAGGAGTGACTGGAGATAAAAAGAAGCTAGAGTAGTTTTAGGTGAGGCCTACAATAGATGGACCCACACAGACTTTTCGGGAACTGGTGATTGTTGTCCTGGATCAGAAACTAACTCACTTGCTAACTTTGCTACCATTAGCTGTTAGTTTAACTCTAAAATACATTCCTGACTAGATACAGTTCAGGTTGGTCCATGGGCGTATCGGCAGCAAATCAGGCAACCCAAAAGCTGGAATCAAGTTTTGATTGTTGTAACTACAGCCTAGATTAACTAGATGTCGCTATCATGTTCATGTTCCATTTCCAACCTTTTATGAGAAATAAAATAAACTTTTTTGATTTTTAGCAAGTGGCTGCAATGAAATGAAGTGAAAAATTTAAAGGGATCTGAATACTTTCTGTATACACTGCAGGCGGTTGGGTACCTATCTGTGAATATTAATACCACTCAAAGTTTTACATTTTCTATTTTAACTAGAAAAGGATTTGAACACAACTTCTTTTTTGTCACAAAAAGGAATTTTAATTTTTAGTTTCTGGACTTTCAAAACAAAAATTTTTCATTACCACATTTTCTATTTACCAAAAAAGTAAAGAGTTCAACTTTGACCACCAGTGGTTTTAAGGCCTTATGTATGCACATTGAGCTAAAGTCTTTTGGACAATGTGCTTTTAAGAGCATAAATTCCAGGCTCCGTTTTATTTTCAGTGTTTATCAGTAGTTGATGATGTATACCATAAACTCGGATTGCTCTGACAGGTCATCTCTGACCTCGATTTGTCGGCTTTGTCCACAATCTAAAAAGTAATTTCCTCTGTGACTTGCCATCAGTTATTCCCATATGATCTGCTATATGACTTTAAAGGTTGCACCCAGATTCATCCATTTGTTGGGATTCCTCTGGTCTTTAAAAAAAATAAAAGTTTTTTTGGCCGCAGTGGCCTTTATTGACAGTGGAAAGTTCAGAAAAGGGACAAATAGTCATTCAGCAAAAGTGTGCAAGGTGGAATTGAACCTGGCATAGCCACTCTGATGATTCAGGCCTCTTAACATGGGGCGTCTGTCTTAACCACTATGTCATGTGACACCCCAGGTTATTTCTTCTTAAGGAATTGATATTTTCATCTCTACGAAAGAAGTCCGCCATGAATATAGATGGTGCAAAATGTCCTTCAACAAAAACTTCTTCCAATATTTTAGGCACATTTTGGTGATCGCCTTCACGACATTAAGAAATACTGTGATAAAGAAGCAGCTCAAAGATAAGATGGATATTTTGAACTGTGGCAAGATCTCTGCTAATTTTAATCCTGCACAAACCATTAAACAGACTCCAAACCGTGGGCAATAATCAGATTTCTGAAATGTGAATTATATAAAAAAAAACTACTTTATTAAAGAATTAAGTTCTGGAAAATGTGTGCGTGCTCACCAGTGAAGCTGCTAATCCTGAAATGTATATAAAAACAAATTGAAATGGGAAATTTTCCACACATTTAATGCTTGAAAATGACAATTAGTTGTATTTTTATTTCAGGATTTATTTTTAAAGATCATGTACCAGTTTTACCTCAGGATCAGTTAAAAGATCAACAAATTTCAACGTACTATAATCCACACAGAAGTGAAATAACAAAATCACAGAGATGAGAGCTGCTGTCTTTTAAAAAGTTACTATGGAAGATTTCATGATCATCTGGTTTTAAATGGTATGAAATAACTACCTTAATATGCAAATTCATATATTTTATGATTCTAATTATTATTCAGGAAGTAGCTCCATGTAATGAATACAGTAGGGGCTGTTCACAGTGTGCAGATTGAGATCCCTTCTAAATCACCAACTGTTGTGGTGAGTCAGTAATGACCACCTGCCAGGCACCAAATGCTGCTAAAATGTGTCACTGGGTTACACACAAACACACCACAATGTCCGAGTTATTGAGAAAATATTTCATTCTGAATGCATTTAAAGGGTATCTTCAACAAAACTGCAAGTATTAAATCCACCATAGGGCCAACATTGCTTTTTGGTAGCAATCCTCATGAAACATTTTTAATTCTGTTATATTCATAGCCCCCAAAACAAGCACATGTTTAGAGTGTCAGTGATGAAATCATTAAATGCTAGATACTAGCATTTATATATTTATTCCCTTGACCACTGAATTGTTTTCCTGTGAACAAGATTCTCTAAACCTTAAAGTGTAGGATTTTAAAATTTGTCTTTTATACTCAACTGCTAATTTGTGCCTAGTTGTTTATAATTCTCAACAAATCATTTAGTCCATAATTAAACAAATCTTTATATATGAAATATTTTAGTTCTAAGCTTCCTTGCATTATAATTCACATTGAGGTTTCTATGACAACCATCGGCCAACCGTGGTAAAAGTATTCAGCCAGCTAAACATGCTTCAAGCAATCCAAAATTTTCATTGTCATTCACTGTTAAAAGCTGATGGTTTCAAGTATACTCTATCTATCTATCTATCTATCTATCTATCTGTCTGTCTGTGTGTCTACTAGTGCTTGTCTTTTTTATTAACAAAAAAAACAGTCCAATGTCATTAGACTTATTTTTCTGTCATTCCTGATAGCTAAAGCACATTTAATGTCAATGGGGACCCATTTAGACAGTGTGGTAAAAATTTATTTGACAGCCATGGATTGTACAAGTTGGCTCTCTTAAAAAGATGAGAGGTCTGTATTTTTTATCATAGGTGCACTTTAATTGTGGGAGATAGAATGTTAATAAAATACTGAAAATCACATTGTCCTTATCCTCAAGGGCAGGACTATAATAGTATTAACATTTTCATTGGTTTTATTTTTTACTTAGTTTTGACTTACGATTTCAAATTCTATTTAGTTTTAGTAAGTTTTTGCCATTAGTTTGGTAGTTTAGTTTGAGTTTTTTGAAAATGTTTAATTTAAGTTTAGTTTTTATTAGTTTCAGTTATAGTTTTAGTCTTTTTGTTAAACAAGTTGTGTACCGGGGCAAGACAAAAGAAAAAAAAATGTATAACAAAATCTCCAAAAATGATTATGATTTTTAAACAATGTATTGACATGAGCCAGATTAACAGGCATACAAATCAGCCAAGTACAAAACATAAATGTTTGAGTAACATTAAAAGCTCTTTAAAACACTATAACAGCACATCTGCATTAAAAAGCCCAACGATTAATGCAGGGGCTACAGTTCTATAAAAACAGAGTAGCGACACAACAAAACAAAAGCCAAACTTTTTGCTATGATCCTGTTAATTATATTGTGCAATTGCGCCTTCTCTCAACCTTTGCTGACATGAGGCTAGGCAGACCACAGCAACACAGACGATTTGACTGACATGTTGGGATAATGCAGCACAACCAGTAAAAACAACCAACAAACAGAAACTAGAGAGGGATTAATTTTCCACCAACACAGCCAATACACGCACAACCTACACCAGCTACACAGCTCCAGTGTTACACCAGCTCCCATTGCTAATGGGAGCTGGGATTGCTTTATCCCTTACTTATACCATAGATTTCTATTTTGGTCACATTTGACCACATGAAATTCTCCCAATCCTCCTTTGGGATTAGACGAGGTGAACATGTGCTGGCTTAACCAGGGCGGACTTTCGGGCGCTGCAAGATTTAAATGTATTGTAATGTGGTCTGTTACTAATAATAACCTTTGTTACTGTGGTCACTGCTCTTTTCAGGTCATTGATCATTTCCACCCGTGTAGTTCTCGGCTGTTTCCTTACTGTTATCAATATCATTTATAAACCAAAAGGGGAGATTTTGCATGGACCTCCAGGTTAAGGCAGATTATCAATGATTTTGTATTTGTTCAATTTTCTAATAATTGCTTATACAGTTGATATCTTCTAACTGTGCTGTTTGCGTCATGTAGATTGGCTCTTCCCAGACGTGTGCAGGTGTACATTCTTGTCCCCGGTGTCCCTGGACAGCTCTCTGGTCTGGGTCATGTGAGATGCCAGAATCTGACTGTTCGAAGGTGTGTGTGTATAGCTGTCTTTTATACAGATAATGAGTTCAGACAGGTGCCATTAATAACATGTAGGTATGTGACATGTGGAGGATAGATGACCTTCTTAAAGAAGTAATAGGTTTATGAAAGCCAGAATTCTTGCTTGCTGGTAGTTACTAAGTAATTATTTTCTGCACCATTATACAAATACATTCTTTAAAAATCATGCAATGTGATTTTTTTGTGGATCTATGTTTTAAATTCTCTCTCTCACTATTGAATAAAAATGCTGAATATTACAGGCATCTAATTTCTTTAAAGACCCACTTAGTAACTTTTAAACCAAAAAACCATCTATTTTTGAAACCTTTTGGTGACACAGCAGCCTTTTTGATGTTCGTTTCTGGAGCTGTCCCTACATTGGAGGGCCCTGCTAAAAACGTCTCTATATTACTTTTCACCCGTGGACTGCTTCCCCAGATGTACTGACTGAGTTTAGCTTTATAGAGTATCTAATGATATAAACAAAACCACATTTTTTTTAGACTTCAGCCATGGCAGATCCACCAAAGAAACCAAAGAGGACAATATCAGAAGAAGCAGGGAAAAGAAACAGGGCTGCAAGAGCTGAAAGCTGTCGGAGCATCACCGCTGGAAAAAGCTTGTTAACCCCTGATTCACACCAGGGCGAATGGATGCGCCTGGTGTGAGCTGCGGAGCTAGACGCTCAGCTAAGCCAGCTTCTCAACCCCAAAAAAGATGCCATCAGAAGAAGCGAGGAAAAGAGACTGGCCTCTAAGAGCAGCTGAAAGCTACCTGAGCATCAATGCTGGAGAAGGCTTGTTTTGATGCTTGGTATGAATCAGAGGTAAGAAAGGTGCAGTATACTGAACCGCGGAGCAGCAAGATGGGAGAAGACTGGTCAGATAACATTTCCTTCCTTTCACTGCTGTGAATGATTTTTTGTCAAACGGTTATTCAGTTTAGGTCAAAGTAGGATTATTTTCTAAAACCCACTGTTACAACTTTTCAGTTTTGTGTGGTTAGCCGCTGTGAGAGAGACGTTAGAAATACAGCTGGATGCATGGATGCTGAACTAGCCTTTTTGATTCTTCATTGGTAAATAATGAATGCTTGTTTCGGGGTTATTTGGGCATGATGATTTGATACAGTGCCGGGAAAACAGTTTGACCGTTTACCAACGGACACGCCATTAGAGGTTTAGTTGTTTTGTCTGGTGAGCCTGTAAAACCGTCAGTACAATCCTTCAGATGTGCTCCATAGAGATTTGTTTTTACGACAGTGAAGAAATGCCGCAAGCTATGAGAGGCCGACAGAGAGCAAATATTATGCAAAGTTACAGAGTATGTCTTTAAGTGGGAAAACTTGCACAATCAGTGACTAGCAACCATTGTTTTGCCTCACTATATATTCAGTATATGTGCAGCATGCATAAACCTTTACACAATGAACGAATTATGAATAGTAAAATGGCGATGTTCAACTTTACACAGTGCACAGTGTTTTGTTTCTCCTAGTTCTATGTGTGTCTTTTAAATGTTGGACCTAAACACATAGGTGGAACAAATTACATTAACAATCCCCTTCCAGTTGAACCAGAGGGCCAGCGATGCACAATAACATGGTCTGGGACTTGTTTATGTGTCTGAAAGACAAAATCTGAGTTTTAACATGCATGAGGAACACATTCAACCCGAAAATGCACAAATTACGGAGAATTGGGTTACGGAAATGTCCTTAAATTAATACATGCTTCTTCCCACTTTTTGGGTAGATAATTAAATACACAATACATTCAAATGAGATGGAGTTGTTATGATTTAATTTAAACTGGGCCGATAGCTTAAAAGAATTATACATTATAATTTCTTTGTTTTCAGTAACTTGCCTCAAGGCCTCATATTAGAATCTATTTTAGTGCAGTTAATCCCTAACAACGCTGTGTTGTGTTATTGTTATTGTTTTTTAGTGTTAGATAAATTTGCATCCAGGAAAGATGCAAAATAGAACCTGAAAGATGCATCTTCAAGGGAAATTATGTATTGTGGAGTAGTTTAAAACAGAGGCCTGAGACTGAAAAAGAGAATGGTTTTACAGTGCGTGAAAAGCTGGGTGGGAGAAGAACTCCATAAAGATAACATCAATTACCAATAGTATTTTCCCCATCAGTAGGAAGCAGATACACTGTGCATTTGATCCATTTCTGTTTTGTAAATATAAATTTGCAAAATATTACAGTTTGTTGAAGGGTTTATATAAAGTCATCCCGTGAGGGTGAACAGATCTTGGTTGCATGCCGTCATGTTAAACAAGGGTCAGATGACAGATTTAGATGATAGGTCACTGGTTATGTAAATATTGACATTACCTCTGGGCTGTCACTATTGACCCTGACAGAGGACCAAACAAGATTCATTCATCACGTCACTTCTAGAAAAATGTGATGCTATTTTTTCATTGTGTCAGCAGGATAATTATATTATTATACGAATCTATCTATCTATCTATCTATCTATCTATCTATCTATCTATCTATCTATCTGGTGCAGTTTCTGATGTAATTCGAGTCGTAGTGAAGAGAGAGCTGAGGTGAAAGGTGATGATTTACTGCGCAATCTATGCTTCTACCTTCATCTATGGTCATGAACTCCTGGAAGGAACCAAAACAATGACATTAAAAATACAAGAGGCCAAAACTATTTTTCATCACAGGGTGTTAAGTCTTTTGCTTTTTACACTAAATATCTGAAGATATTTAGTGAAAGGCTTGGATACAGCCAGTTATTAAACTTTGCTATAAACAGCAAGATATTTGCAGAAGACCCAAACAAAATACTTCACAATTAACTTAGAAAATTTAGCAAACAGCATTCCTACCTTTTTATAAGGCATACATGTATTACAATCATTCATAGATCCCCTTGCTATCATACATTATGTCTAGCTCATATCTTTTTCAGCACTTCTATCATAAGCATACAGACAAAAAAAATCAACCCTTGTAACTTTAATGTGTTACATTTTTCTCTAAGAAGTTACACCTTCCTGTCTGAAAGCAGATCCATTATGCCAGTCCATAGATCTTGATGGGCAGCCTCAGCCAAAGGGCAGACTAAGGGCGAGTGTCCAGAATGCTGACATACCAGACACTAATGGTGCTTCTGGCTTCTGTCTTGTTTAAGAGCCTCTGACATTTGGTATTTGTTGGAAAAGCATTTGTGTACACAATAAAATGCTGATGGGAGCCCAAGGCTCTCTCTTTGTCTCACAACTTCTACATTCAAGCTCCTAAACTGTAATGACGTTTATATTATTGCCCTTATTTCATTCAAAGTTCTTTCACAGGGTCTCTAAGCCTTGCCTTACAGGTTGACCTAAATCACAAGTGTTTATGTGACAGTGTGGAGGTCCTGTCACTGCAACTCTGATAGAAGACGTGCCCCGGCTGCTTGGCCATTGGGATTCCCTTTGGCTGACTGGTTAGCGCACATGACCTTCACCTGGGAGTCGTGGGATCAAATCCTGCCCAGGCCCTCGTTGTGTACCATGCCACATTTACTTCACAAGATTTCTTCAAAGCTCTTAATTATCTAGCTAAAAAAAGAAAAAAACACTAAGATGAGATAAAAAATGTTTTCGCACAATACACTTCTTTACCTGAAACACAGCAGAAATAAATAAAAAAATAAGAAAGGCATTTTCTTTAAATAAATTGAGGGATCTTTAAAACACAATTTGAAACATGACAGCAAAGTTAAAAGATCTCTGAATGTTTAATTACCGGAGTCACTGCAGTTAAATCAGGGGAAGGAAGGTCAGAATTCACAATTAAAGTCACACATTTTTCTTGTAGCATATTTGAAATTTGTTTTAGCTGAAAGAGACTGAATTATTTTAGAAATATATGCAGCTGAATATTTAAAACCTAGGTCTCTGGTATTGCTGCTTTATATCCACATATAAGCCCTTTATGTGCATCTATGTCTCCTACTGTATATAGCTCATGGCTGGATCTGGTCATTAATCTCACTCTGGCAACTATCATACATTATGTCTAGCCCATGTCTTTGATTATAAAGGTAATTGCAGGAAAAAAATAATGCAATAACTTCTGTATGTGCAAACATGTGAAATTGGAATCACATGTAATTGGCATGTTATGAAAATTATGAAAACTATGGCAAGACATAGGATTGCCACCCTTGAAACTGTTTTCATTTTTGTAAGTATTGCTTACTTTATTCCAATTATTTTAAGAGGAAATGGACTACTCAAGTGTTGCGTATCATAATCCGCTGTGGATGATTCATCCAGATGATCCGCATGAAGCCCAGCAGATGGGGGTAAACTTTGTGTTGTATCATAGACGGTTTGAATGCAAAGCGTTTTGGAGTGTCGCTAAATATATGTATATGGCGATGTCACTCTCACAGATCCGCCATCCTGGAATGGACAGAGGGTGAAACTTTAGTGACACACTTCTTGTAGCCATCTTTCAGTATCTGACATTGCTCTGAGGAAAGTTTGCTTCGTCTGGCTTTCAGCTCTAAGATGTTTGAGGGATTTTTTTTAGATGCTCAGCCTGTTTTAAGTCACCCCACAACATCTTTAGGAACTCATCTCTGGACTTTGACCAGGCCAAGGAATTTCAATTTCTTAGTTCTGAGCCAGTCCTTGGTTAATTTATTGGTATGTTTTAGATCATTATATTGTGGGGTCCAGATTAGGTGCAGCTTTTTTACTTTTCACAGATGGTCTCACATTTTCCTCAAACTCTCCGATACATGATAGAAATCATAGGGGATTGGATATCGGCGAAATGTCCATGTCCTGCAACTGCAAAGTATCCCCAAAGCATGACTTTCCCATGCTTACCATGCTTCATAGTTGATATGTTTTCTTCCTGGAATTGCTCTGTTTAGTTTATGCCAAATACATCCCCTGGGTGCTCATAAATTAGTTTTAGACTTAAAGTCTAAAGAGAATTCCCCATAAGGCAACACATTTACTTCTTAGATTTTGTCAATTTTTTTGTTGTTGTTTTTTGTTGTTGTTGTGAGGCTATGCAATGAGAACAGATTTCTCAACCACAGTTTTGGTAGGGTTGACATGGTGCTGGTCACACTACTGGAATTTAGTTTAAATATGTTCACCATCTCTCACCTTTGAAGCCCAGGGAGAGCAAAAGCTTTCAGAGACCATATTTTATGGATCGGATAAAAAAAAAAAAAAAAAGTTAAAAAAAAACTTATTTAAATTCTTCCATCAATTGTCCATAGCTGCTTCTCCATGCTGGATCAAAAGAAGGGGCTGCTGCCCTTCTCCAGCAAGGCCAGGTTTACGCTGGACAGATTTCCAGTCCATCAAAGGGTAGAACGGAGAGCTCAAATTGGCAGGGAGAACACAGAAAAATGAAATAAATACATTTTGTCAAAAAAAATGTATCTAAGTGATTCAAGGATTAGTGGATCCGTTGTGTATATTTAACAATCATTTACCTAATATAAAATAGTGTGCTTTGATCTGAGAGGTTTATGAATTTCTGAGTACAAACTAAATCAATAGCTTTTTGGTTCTTGTCAAGTATTTTTGGTAAGGATCAGCTTAACTAAAGTTCTGGGAAAGGAGTTTTTTCCCCCGTTTTCTTACCAGTGTTGTGAGTGACGACATTTAAGTATAATGCCGTTATTAATGACATTCTTTTGGAAAAAGTCTTTTGTAACTATAACTAATTACTTTTTTAATGTAAGATGCCCAACACTGGTTCTTCTGTTACTATGTGAATACCAGGTAAGGACACACAATATCTGCATTGCCACTGTGAGGGTCACTTCTGGCATACTCGGTTCACCTAATCACATGCACTAAGTCCACCATCGTATCTTCCACCTTTTTGACCCATAAGCTTATGTCGGTAAGGAGGGGGGAGAAAAAAAAGACAGCCGGGAAGTCTTAAAAGATGAATCTAAAGACGGCAGGAGGGGAACAGGAAAAGAAAGAAAAAAAGGCAGCAGCCAGACACATCTCCGTGATGAGGTGTGAAGATTAGCTGTATCTGAGGCAACGCCCCCGCTATGCTCTCCAAATAAATATCTCCCTCTCTAGCCTTCCTCCCCTGGTTTCGGCCTGAGCAACAGCTCATACAATGGCATGCTTTGGTGACCAGGAGGAGGAGGAGGGGGACAGATCTGTTGGCCTCGCCTTATTATCTAAAGCAGGTGGCTGGCAGCAGGGAGGAAGAAATGAGCTGCTCCTTGGTAGCCTCTGATGAATACAGCTATTATAAAAAGTAAGTTATATCTGTTTCAGGACTGAAGTGTTTGGAACGCATACAAGTTTGATGTAAAAAGACACAATAAATCACCTCAACCAGTCTTGAATTTATACCTACTTACTGTCACACTGGGTGTAGAACTTGCAATGTTATAAAGAGGACACAAGCAGGTTGGTTTTTGCAAGCTTTTTAGGAGCATATAATGAAAATATTCGTAAATGCATTAATCAAGATACACTCCTATAGATATGTGTATGGCGTCTAAATATGCAAACGTTGATGTTACGGTGGTTTATTACCGTGGTTCAACATATAAGGACTGGAGCATTTTTTGTATATGCGTCAATAAGATGTAGAGAGTGCACAATTTGTTAAATGGAAGGAGCACAAAATGACCAGCAATCAATCTCGGTCTGGGGCTCCACGCAAGATCATCTCGTGGGGTGTCAATTGGAATATTTTATTTTAAATTTTGTTATTTTTGCTTCAATCAGTTCCATACTATTTGGCAATATGATGGCAAGAAAAAAAATCTAATATTCTGTATCATTTATTTCTATTGGCTGATCTTTGTAATTATAACTGAAAATTGCGTTATTAGCTTACCTTTAAGTGCGTGCACCTATCCTGCTTCAAAAATCTCTCCATTACGCTCATGTAAAACTCATCTTTGTCTACCTTCATTTTTAAAAATCTGGCTGCTTCACTGGACACGATCCATGAGGAGGAATGCTGTTTAGTTCTACTGCGGTTATGTTTTTAGTATTTCTCCGACTTTTTTCAGTCTTTTTCATACATAGAAGAAACGCATCTGTTGCCTGTTGTGCCTGTTGTACACAGCACTGCCCCCTGTCACTGAGGCACGGTATTTTCTGCCTCACTCGGCATATTTTAACTGCGTATTTATAGTCAACCAGAAAGACTAAACATCTATTAGAGATATTAGACAAGCTGTAGAAGATCAGTATGCGTAGCACATTAGTAATCGGACATGTATTTTCGCGATATAACGAGACACAGCAATGTGTATGCACCAACTGACTACTTCATTCACTGTGTGTAACACAGCGCCACCAGAGGTGAGGCACAGCAAAGCACTGCCTCACCCTGCACTTCTCCTGTGTATTTGAACGGGTAATTCGTAAACTCATTATTATATTATATAAATTCAGTGATTTTGACAATGAGACCATGTTGAAATATTATACAAAAATCAGAGTACGGTGGCCAGGAAGTGCAAATCAAAATTACATTATCCTGAAACACACTTACATTTTTACTGAAACAAAATTACATTTTTACCAAAACAAAATTACATTTTTACAAAAACAAAATTACATTTTTACAGAAACACTTTTACATTTTTACCTAAACAAAATTACATTTTTACCGAAACAAAATTACATTTTTACCGAAACAAAATAACATTTTTACCGAAACACTTTTACATTTTTACCTAAACAAAATTACATTTTTACCTAAACAAAATTACATTTTTACTGAAACACTTTTACATTTTTACCAAAACAAAATTACATTTTTACCAAAACAAAATTACATTTTTACCGGAACCAAATTATATTTTTACCGAAACAAAATTACATTAACCTGAAACACTTTTACATTTTTACTGAAAAAAAATTTAATTTTTACCCAAACAAAATTACATTTTTACCGAAACCAAATTACATTTTTACCGAAACAAAATTACATTTTTACCGAAACAAAATTACATTTTTACCTAAACAAATTACATCTTTACCAAAACAAAATTACATTTTTACCTAAACAAATTACATCTTTACCAAAACAAAATTACATTTTTACCGAAACACTTTTACATTTTTACCGAAACAAAATTACATTTTTACCGAAACAAAATTACATTAACCTGAAACACTTTTACAAGTTTACCAAAACACTTTTACAAAGACATGACCCGGAAGTGATAATGCGGGGAACGGAATCAGTTGCCGAAGTTAACGCAATTTTGTTATCACCTCAACTTGTGGAGATGTTTGGCCCGTTTTGCGGAATCTATTTTCAAATTTTAAAGACATTTTGTGGTGATTGTGGACATAATTTGGACTTTCTCGCTGATGCAGAGGGAGAAGATGTCGATTTTATGGACTTGCTCGTTAAGTATTTCAACGAAGGCCACGCATACAATGTGATTGTTGACATGATGGAACGGCTTCACAGTGTCCGCCTGTCTTTGCGGACCGTGAAAACTAAATTAAATAATGCCGGATTCTACCGCAGAAAAAGCTATTCATCTGAAGTAGACATCAGACATGCCATCAGACTGGAACTTCGTGGACCAGGACAGCTGTTTGGTTACAGGGCAATGACTCAGGTGCTTAGGCAGAAGTACAAACTTCGAGTGAGGAGAGACAATGTAATGAATCTTCTGCGTGAGATTAACCCTCTAGGTTGTGAGGGGAGGTCTAGGAGAAGATTTGTTAGACGGACATATCACTGTTTGGAACCGAACTATATGTGGCATGCGGACGGCTATGATAAGCTGAAGCACTTTGGCCTTGCCATTTCAGGCTGCATTGATGGCTTTTCCAGGAAGGTTTTATGGCTCCAATGTGGATCCAGTAATAACAATCCAAAGGTCATCGCTCACAATTATCTGGAATGTGTGAGAAAGCTTGGTGTTGTTCCAATGAGACTGCGAACTGATTGCGGTACAGAGAACGGTATCCTTGCTGCTATTCAGCGTACCCTGCGCGATTCTCACAGTGACTACTTCTCTGGAGCCTCCAGCCACATGTATGGGACATCATCTGCAAATCAACGCATCGAGTCCTGGTGGTCCATCTTAAGAAAATCTAGGTAAATGGGCTATCTCAGTAGTGTACTCTGGTGTATTTTTATTTGTGGGCAGGTATTGCATTTGTTGGATAAATAAACCCTCTTAGTGATACCTATACTGTCCTGTAGGTCGCAGTTCTGGATGGACTTATTTGCTGACCTCATAGACACTGGACATTGTTTAACCATTATGTAGAGTGGTCCTGCATACTGTACATAACTTTAGTCACATGCAAACACATTATCGAAAATGCATCACTCACGTGGTTTAGCACATGCCCCCTGATTACTCGGTCCCGCCATCTCCTCATTAATGTCTTTAAGGACATGAAGGGGACAGTCCACAAAACTCACAAAAGGTAGTTTTTTTTAATGAGCGAACTACCACAAAATGGGAAAAAAAACAGGCTGATAAGATTGCGTTAACTTTGGCAACTGATAAGAAAAAAAAAAAAACTTTGGCAACTGATTCCTTCCCCGCATTATCACTTCCGGGTCATGCCTTTGTAAAAGTGTTTCGGTGGACTTGTAAATGTGTTTCGGTAAAAATGCAAAAGTGTTTCAGGTTAATGTAATTTTATTTCGGTAAAAATGTAAAAGTGTTTCAGGTTAATGTAAAAATGTTTCGGTAAAAATGTACTTTTGTTTTTCGGTAAACATTTAATTTTGTTTCGGTAAAAATGTCCTTTTGTTTCGGTAAAAATGTAAAAGTGTTTCAGGTTAATGTAATTTTGTTTTGATAAAAATTGTATTTTCTTTTGGTAAAAATGTAAAGGTGTTTCGGTAAAAATGTACTTTTGTTTCGGTAAACATTTAATTTTGTTTCGGTAAAAATGTAATTTTGTTTCGGTAAAAATGTAAAAGTATTTCAGTTTAATGTAATTTTGTTTCAGTAAAAATGTAAAAGTGTTTCGGTAAAAATTTACTTTTGTTTCAGTAAAAATGTTAAAGTTTTTTGGTAAAAATGTAATTTTGTTTCGGTAAAAATTTAATTTTGTTTCGGTAAAAATGTAAAAGTGTTTCAGGTTAATGTAATTTTGTTTTGATAAAAATTTAATTTTCTTTTGATAAAAATGTAAAGGTGTTTCGGTAAAAATGTAATTTTGTTTCAGTAAAAATGTAAAAGTGTTTCAGGATAATGTAATTTTGATTTTCACTTACTGGCCACCGTACTCCCCTGACCGCACGCCACTTACAAAATCAGTGAGGGGTCAAATATTTATTTCCCCCAATGTGTGGTTTTATTAAAAAATTAAAAAATAAATTTTATTTTTTAAGATTGTTTTTCCTGTGTACAGCTAAAACAGGAAGGAGAAGTCCAGATGGCAATTTTAAATGTTGTGTCTACATATAAACACTACCGTTCAAAAGTTTGGGGTCACATTGAAATGTCCTTATTTTTGAAGGAAAAGCACTGTACTTTTCAATGAAGATAACTTTAAACTAGTCTTAACTTTAAAGAAACACACGCTATACATTGCTAATGTGGGTTAAATGACTATTCTAGCTGCAAATGTCTGGTTTTTGGTGCAATATCTACATAGGTGTATAGAGGCCCATTTCCAGCAACTATCACTCCAGTGTTCTAATGGTACAATGTGTTTGCTCATTGGCTCAGAAGGCTAATTGATGATTAGAAAACCCTTGTGCAATCATGTTCACACATCTGAAAACAGTTTAGCTCGGTACAGAAGCTACAAAACTGACCTTCCTTTGAGCAGATTGAGTTTCTGGAGCATCACATTTGTGGGGTCAATTAAACGCTCAAAATGGCCAGAAAAAGAGAACTTTCATCTGAAACTCGACAGTCTATTCTTGTTCTTAGAAATGAAGGCTATTCCATGCGAGAAATTGCTAAGAAATTGAAGATTTCCTACAACGGTGTGTACTACTCCCTTCAGAGGACAGCACAAACAGGCTCTAACCAGAGTAGAAAAAGAAGTGGGAGGCCGCGTTGCACAACTGAGCAAGAAGATAAGTACATTAGAGTCTCTAGTTTGAGAAACAGACGCCTCACAGGTCCCCAACTGGCATTTTCATTAAATAGTACCCGCAAAACACCAGTGTCAACATCTACAGTGAAGAGGCGGCTGCGGGATTCTGGGCTTCAGGGCAGAGTGGCAAAGAAAAAGCCATATCTGAGACTGGCCAATAAAAGAAAAAGATTAAGATGGGCAAAAGAACACAGACATTGGACAGAGGAAGACTGGAAAAAAGTGCTGTGGACGGATGAATCCAAGTTTGAGGTGTTTGGATCACAAAGAAGAAGGTTTGTGAGACGCAGAACAACTGAAAAGATGCTGGAAGAATGCCTGACGCCATCTGTTAAGCATGGTGGAGGTAATGTGATGGTCTGGGGTTGCTTTGGTGCTGGTAAGGTGGGAGATTTGTACAGGGTAAAAGGGATTCTGAATAAGGAAGGCTATCACTCCATTTTGCAACGCCATGCCATACCCAGTGGACAGCGCTTGATTGGAGCCAATTTCATCCTACAACAGGACAATGACCCAAAACACACCTCGAAATTGTGCAAGAACTATTTAGAGAAGAAGCAGGCAGCTGGTATTCTATCGGTAATGGAGTGGGCAGCGCAGTCACCAGATTTGAACCCCGTTGAGGTGTTGTGGGAGCAGCTTGACCGTATGGTACGCAAGAAGTGCCCATCCAACCAATCCAAATTGTGGGGGTTGCTTCTAGAAGCGTGGGGTGCAATTTATCCAGATTACCTCAACAAATTAACAGCTAGAATGCCAAAGGTCTGCAATGCTGTAATTGCTGCAAATGGAGGATTGTTTGATGAAAGCAAAGTTTGATGTAAAAACAATCTTATTTCAAATAAAAATCATTATTTCTAACCTTGTCAATGTCTTGACTCTATTTTTTATTCATTTCACAACGTATGGTGGTGAATAAGTGTGACTTTTCATGGAAAACACAAAATTGTTTGGGTGACCCCAAACTTTTGAACGGTAGTGATATTATATATATATATATATATATTATATATATATATTTATATTTTATATATATATAGAAGTTTTCCCACTTACAAAGCATGTAGAGGCTGTAATTTGTATCAACGGTACTGAACTGTCAGGTACAGAATCTTAAACAAAGACGCAGAAGATCACAGTGGATGATTTTTAACTAATCGAAGGAGACATATTATGAAAAAAAAATCACTTTTCCTGGGATTTGGGGTGCTATTACGTGTCTCTGGTGCATATACATGCATACAAATCTGGAAGAAAAAAAACATCCATGCTGTTTTGATTGAGACAGGGTTTTTTTAATTGATCTTGCATTCAGTGTCTGATTGAGCGGTTCAAAATTTGTCTGCCTTTCTACGTCACAAGCTGAAATATTGGAAAATCCACACCTCCTCAGAGCACTGTCTCCACCTCCTCAGAGCGCTGTCACCACCCACCAGCTACAGCAGTAAACAACAGTTGTTTTTTTGTACACATCCTTTAAAAAACACCATGTTGAAGCTCCATGCAAAATGCTCTGTTTTTGGCTGGTCAAAAGCGCTCAAAACACTTCATCAGGTCCCAGTTGAAGAGGATAGAACATTTTCATGGGTTGAATTTTATTTTTTATGGTAAGATGTTGCCGGTAAGGGCGGGGAAGACGGGAGATCAGCTGCTGAACTGAGCTGTTGAAAACCGGGAAGAGGACGGAAGATCTGCTGCAGAATAGGATAGGTTGGCTTTATTTTTTTAATGGTAAGATGCTGGTGGTAAGGGCTGGGAAGAATGAGGAGCTGCCGCCACAAAGGGCTACTCAAACTCCGGGCGGAGGACAGCAGACGAGCAGCCGATCTGAGCTGCTCCAACCTGAGGGAAGAGTGAGGATATGCAGCTGCACGGAGCTCAAGCTGGAAGGCTTTAGAGTCTGCATCTCAGGAAGATCTCGGAGTGCCAGGTAAGCAGTTAAATATAATCTTTTAACTTTAAGTAATTTCTTCAATAACCATTCAGAAGTATCTTGCTGAATTCTCTGAGTATCGGGCTCTCAGGAAATTCCCCTCCTATGGGAGCAGATTCTGGTTAAAACATGTATGGCTGAACTACTTTTTTTTGGTATTTTCTTGTACGATTAAATTGTTTTTTTGTATGGTTGAATTATTTTATTGAACTAGTGCAGCAGCCATGTCTGTAACTTTCACACATATTGGTGGTAACAGTCACTATGTGAGTGGTGGGCGTGAGCAAAAATTGTAGAAGCGTTGGGCGTGGCCAAGTTAACAGCAGCTCATGTAACACTTAATGAGAAGCAGAAACAGCACAATCTGCAAGAGGCTGAAACAGAGGGTAATGCAGTTTGGTAACAATTGTTTCCTACAAGGTATTTCCAGCAAACAACTTTAGAAACATGTTTTCTGGAACTTATAGACCTATTTTAAATAGTGGAAAAATAGTGATAATATGTCTCCTTTAATTTCCATTGTATTGCATGACATAAGTATTTGATCGCCTAATAGCCAGAAAGCTTAGGCTCCTACAGAACTGTTCTTCTTTAAGAAGCCCTCCTGTTTTCCACTCATTACCTGGATTAACTGCACTTGTTTTAACTCGTTACCTGTATAAAATACACCTGTCTGCCCACTCAAACAAACTCCAACCTCTCCACAATGGCCAAGACCAGAGAGCTGTGCAAGGACAGCAGGAAAAAAAATTGTAGACCTACACGAGGCTGGGATGGGGTACAGAACAATAAGTGAGCAGCTTGGTGAGAAGGGAACAACTGTTGGTGCAATAATTAGAAAGAAGAAGAATGAGTACAACCCCAAGGACACCATCCCAACTGTAAAGCATGGAGGTATAAACATAATGGGGATGCTTTTCTGCAAAAGGGACACTGCACCATATAGAGGGGAGGATGGATGGGGCCATGCATTGTGAAATCTTGGCGAACAATGTCCTTCCCTCAGTAAGAGCATTGAAGATCAGTCAATGCTGGGTCTTCCAGCATGTCAATGACCCGAAACACAACAAGGCTCCCATCATTTGTTAACTTTACTGAAACTAATATAAAGGCGTTTTTGCTGCAGAGCCATCTCATGGTCCTGCACCTACCAAAAACTTGCTCATGTGTGGAACGCATTTTACAGTCAGTGTTGCAGATGAAACCACATTTACATGTATGTGCAAAAGTCAATTCAGCAGAAGCAGAGGTATGAACGGTCTGTCAACATCTGCCATGCATAATCACATGCAGTTAAAGCATCCTCTCCTGGTACTCTCTGCCCCCCTCCACCCACCACCACCACCACCACACAGACACACACACACATTAGAGCTACTTCTGTTAAAGATGATTACATGGTTCAGGGTTACTGTTGCAATTTTTGCCTGATCTATATGTTGTGTAGTGATGGGTATTCATTGATGAGGCTATTTTAATTGAAATAATTAACCATCATGACTATCCCATTTTCCCCTACTACTCCTTGTTTTTTTATTGCAATGCTGAAATAATGTTAATTTTAAAAAAGGTTAAAAAAATTAATTATCTGGTATTTTGAGAGGGATACAGGTTGATGGTTTTGCTAGCACTGTTGTCTTCTGCAGGGAGTTTGCATGTTCTACCTGTGCATCAGTGGATTCACTCCAGGTACTCCAGCTTTTTCCCACTGTCTTAAAACATTACTTTTAGGTCGGTTTAATACTCTAAGGCATCCTTGCTTATGAGTGTGTGCTTGCATGCTTTTACATATTGTTTCTCTATGTGTTGCTCTGTGATGAACTGGCATTTGTACAAGCTCTTCGACATCCAGCCATCTCAACCCTGCAAGGATAAGTGGAAAGACATTAGGAAGGGAGGATATCTTGAGAAATCGTGCTTATTCACAATATAGTGATGCAATGATCCGACTTTTTTTAAAACGATATGATATCGCCACATTCCAATGCCGATACTTCTACCACATAAAAAATGCAAAGATTTGGAGGTTGTATTTTTTTCTCTGCTTGTTACAAAAAGTGCTGGAGAATTAGATAAATATTAGTATAAATGACCACAAAACAAAAATTTCAAATGAATAATAAACATTTTCTGTGAAATTATTGCAGAGTTTTTCACATTTTAATATGAGAACATTAGAACGGTAGCGGCCCCAATACCCGATACCAGTATCGGTATTGGTGCATCGCTAAATTTTGTGAAAATCGATTTTCTAAGCTTGTTTTTTTTCTCCGCTTTGATAAAAAATAGCTGTAATATAAAATTTAAAAACCAGAAAAGGGCTGCAAAAAAGCTATAGGCAACAAAGCAGAAATGCATTTCCAATCACACTGATAAAATAACTCTCAAAAGTTCCCCCACCCCAATTAAAATATTGGGTTTTTGAGATTTTATAAAAATAAAGCCGTAATAAACCTTAGCAGAACTGTTTCCCTCTTTAATGTGACAAGTATTCACTCTTTATGTACTCAGGTATGCTATTATAAGAAAGTGATGCATCTGGAAACGATAACCACTCAACAGTGATTAGCCATGTAAAATCACAGCGCAGGTTCAGAGGAGGATGATGATGATGATCAGGATGTGGATAGAGCAGTGAGGCCAAAAATTGTGTGCAGAGTTAATAACTGCAAATCCAGCTTCATGGAATGGGTTTCCATAGCCGAGTAGCTATGTACAATACCTACATTTGTGTTTAATGTTCATGCTTTTATAAAATTTTCTTTATTTTTCAATTACTAAATATTTTCTTTTAGTGATTCACTGTTTTGATTTTCATACTTTTATCATCTATTTGGTTTCTTTACCACTGAATCATGTGAAGCACCTTGAATTGCTTTGTGTTGAAAGTATGCTATATACTGTATATAAAATTGCCTTGCCACGCCTTACATCAGTAAGTGTTTTGCAACGTGTTGGATGCATCAGTGTCAAGCATTCCAGCTCAGAATGTCAGAGCAATGGAGACATTTTTCTCTGGGGTGCTATGTCATGCCTCCCTCCTGTAATCGGAATGCATGAGTTTGGGTATGGCAGTTGCCACAAGACCCTTGATTACATTGTGTAAAGTGTGGTTCAGATTGGATTACATTGTTGGGATGTTTATATGGAGCTAGAATCAGGCTTTTAGTTCTAGTGAAAGGAGTACTTTGTGCTTCAAGATATCAAGAGACATTTGTACAACTTCATTCTCGCAGTTTAGTTGCAAACAGTTTAGGGAAGGTATTTTCCTTTTACAACATGACTGCATCAGGGCAGATCCATAGGCAAGGCAAGTTTATTTCTATAACATACTTTCAACTGCATATCAATCCAAGGTGCCATAAAGACACAAATGGCCGGCACAGATCATATTTGGGATAAATTAGAACAGAGACAAAATGGAGAGGTCTTATGGTCCAACATCACTGACCTCACAAATGCTATGAATAGTAAGACATTCTTCTAAAGAATTTTAAAAAAACTTGTGGAAAACCTTTGTAGAAGAACTAAAGCTGCTGAAGGTGTGGGTAAACATATAAACCCTGCTTTATTATGAATGGCATGAATTTACTTCAATCCTAACGTGTGAAGGCAGAAGATCAAACACTTGTCAATTTTTGTACACTTCCCCAGACTACTTTTATACTGTGAGATAATTTAGATCCACTGTAACAGTGATGTTACATTTACGCTGAGGAAAATTGATTGCTGGCATTTTATGAAGAAATGCATTAATTAGGCATTAGGAGTCTAAACTGTTAAATTCTCCATACCTTAGCCTATGCTGCTCTTTATTCCTTACCACTGAATTCAAGCGTTGGTAAAATATTCCATTGTGAAATGATTTGAGTTTTGTATTCATTTTACACAATTTGTTCATATTGTGTTTTTCATTTCTTTGGTTTTGTCTTCCTGTGTAAACCCTTCTCGGAAACAGCTGTTTTGAACGTGATTGACTTGACTGGAATTGTTAGGAAGTGGAGCACAGCGGTCAGCTGCCAATGGACAGGTATAGTGCAGAGACTTGATAGTCTTCAGGTAAAAGGAGCCGAGATGGTGAAGCAAGAAAGGACTGGCTTGAGAACCTTATGTAAGTTTGTGACCCCATTTGTCACGTTAACATATTCTGTCAGTAACCAACTGAATACACTATGTTTTTGTAGCCAACAGTATCCTTTTAACAAAGAACTCAGACACAATATTCTGCCTGTTTTATGATTGACAAGAGCTGACAATTGAAGGCAATTTTATTTGTGTGTGACACTTTCAACAAGGAGATAGTTCAAAGTGCCTTACATGATTAGGTGATAAAGTAAAAACAGTAATAAAGCATAAAACGCACACACAACATATGATACGTTAAGTAAAACAGCAATAAAGCAACGATACCACTTATTTCAAACCTATATAATACCAATACTAGGATCTGAGAACTTGCAGATATGGAGTACCAATGCCAATACTTCTTGCACACAAAAAAAAAATGAATTGGAATGTAATGAATTGGAAGACAGGTTTTTTTTCTTCTCTGCTCCCAATCAAATGATGGTGAAATAGATTTTTTTTTAAATTAACAAAAATGACCACAAAGCCCAATACGGATACCAGTATTGATTTCCCTAGTAGGTATTAATTTAAAATTGCATTCCTGTATTTGCTATGTTGTATACTGGTTATGGATAACTGACAAAGATGCTATAAACCCACTACAGACACATTTAAATAATCTCAAATGCACAGGCTTTTAAATCCCCGACGGGATAAACTACTCCTCATTGTTTTTTATATAAACACTTCAAAGTAATATACAACATTAACTATGAGCTGCTCTCTCTTTTAATAGCCCTTATTTAATATACATCTTTCATACAGACTCTCACAGTCAGGTATATCTATAGAGGCCACTTTGCAGTATGACCGAGCAATGAGTCATTCTAATAATAACAGTCCTCCCAGGGGTCAGTCTGTCTGTTGGCAGCCGACACATTGTGCTCTCCTGTGGTGTTACTGCAATGAGTGAAAGCTGTTTAGATTTTGATCAATAGGACCATTTGTTGGCTGTGTGAATGCCCCACACTGAGTTTTAAATCACTTCCAATGTGTTTGAAGATTTATGGTTCCTTTGAGCTGGTATGTGTGTAGGTTGTACAGATATGCATGCATGAAGAGAGGTTTTAGTAAGGAAGCAGTTTCTGAATCTTTTACATTAAATGATCTGAAGAATGTTTTGGAGAGAATTCACAGCTGCAGAATAAAGCTCACCACTTAAAGTCACTATTATGATGAGCAAATGGAGAATTTTTAGTATTTTTTATAGGTAAAAACAAATACTATTTGTTGCAACTTACACAATTGCTTACTTTTTGATGCATTCATTGTTGCAGAAGTGAATTATTGCTTCCAAATATTTGAACAATATTTTGAATATATTTTCCTCTTCAAAAGATCAGTTTACAGCTAGAACAAATCCAGGAGGAAAACCTAGAAGTCCTCATCCTCTAGAGAAACTATATTCTCTCAAATCATATCCAAAGTTTATGATTAAGGCCTTTGGCAAATGAAAATGCTAAATAATTTTTTTTCCCTTGAAAATTCTTATATTTCAGCAAAACAATAAAAAAATTCTAATACAAAAATCTTTTTAAAGCATTTCCATATATGGGGAAGACTACTGACTTGACAACTTTACAGGTGACAGTCACCCAGGGTCCACACCAAATAAGATTGTTGTTCAAAAGTGCAGTATCTAGCATATTAAGTAGAACTTTAGTGGAAAGAAAATGTTTTGTACAAAAAAGGGTAGAAGCAGCAGCGACAACTCTGAATATAGAGAAGATTTACTAAATGTATCTTTTCAACAACTGAAGAACAGATAAAACTTTATCACCATAGGTCAATGTCATACGTAATGGCTTAAAGAGTGACGCATCAAGACATAGCAGTAGTCCAGTCAAGGTAGTCCAGTCAAGCCATGTTTCCACTATCATAACGTCAGGGTAATTTGACCAGATCTTTTTCTGACTGGGTAATCCCTTTGCTCGCTCCTCTCAGCCTCCATGTTTTCCGACATAATCGGCCTGCTTAAAGCTGCTATACTGAATTTGCAAAACAAGCTACCTGTAAACATTTTTCTAATGCAACTTAACATTTTAACACACCATAGCTATACATAAGAAAAACTAAACAAATATTAAAGTGGTGCCACATTTGTCAAAAAACTAAGCTAATCAAACAGCTCGGCCCGAATCCAACGATTGGACCATCTGTTTGTCTGACTCACTGGAAAAACCAATTTACGTTGTTCCTCCACTCATTACAGGCTGCAGTATTCTGCAATAGAATACCACCAGTGAGAGGTTCTCCGCTCAATAATGCAAGAAAAGAAGAAACAGCCAGCTGCTACCACCTCAACTTTAGGACAAACTACCAGAGTCCCAGAAAAGAAAAACGCCATTTGACATCATGGAAAACAAAAGACAGGTGAGCAAACTGCAACTGGTGTTTTGTGCTTTCTCGTCTTCTGCATGTTCCCAAATCAGGGGGCGTGGTCTAGGCTTGATAGCCAATGGGAGGGGTGAGTGTTCTGTGACTGTTTTTATGTTTTAAGCTAGCTTGTTTAGCAGATTCGGTATAGCAGCTTTAAGTACTCAGCTACAGACAGCCACAAACTACACCATTTCAGCTGCGAGTAGCATCACTGTTTAGTGTAAAATGTGCACATATCAGCAGAAATAACAACTAGATGCAGCAGGGCATGTTGCTGCGTTTATGGTTAATCTGATTCTATTGGGCCATGTCCGAGTACATACCCCCATTCAGGTACTCCACTGGTTCCTGAAATGGCCTTGAAAACAGCCCTGTCGGCCCACCCTGATAAACTGGAGACACGCAGGTATTGGGACATGCCAGTCAAATTACCCTGAAGTTTTGATAGTGGAAAAAACACTTAATGTCCTCAATCTGGTTTAAATCCTGTGTTTGGACTTCCCGTAGGGGAATGGTCTAATGAGGTGGGGACTGTGCTGTGTGCTTTGATTGCCACATGCAACAGTGCATGTTAGACATGTTTGTTTGAGTCCTGTAGGTCCTGTAGCTTAGCCTCCTGCAGGTTAAGTAGACTCAGCTGGCTTCACTGTGCCTGTCAGACGCACAGCAAAAAGCTGTTCTCGTTGCCAGTCGGCCATCTGGGAGTGTGAGGATTGTAAGAGTTAATGGTGAAGGATTGCTTCAAAGTTTGTTTTATCATGTGTTGTTTTCTGTCTTCTTGGTGATAAGGACGAGGTAGTGGAAACTCATTTTGATTTAGTTTGGGTGTTTTATTTTAGATTCTGGTTCTTAATTAAAATACTATTTTCTTAACTTTCTTTTTTCCCCGTAATTGGATAATTGGCTGATAGCCATTCTGCAAGTTGTGTGTTTTGGCACAGTTTGAAATAGGTAAAACAGGCGTTGAGCTATTGTTTACTTATATTGAAAAAACATATTTATCTATGAGGGATATCACAAACATATCTATAAACAACACATATGAGTTTTACAATTAGATTAATAAAAATATATATTTTATTCGAAATTACCATTTTGACTTGCATGAGCTTGCTTGATGACAGCATTTTTACTATAATACAGGTAAAGAAGATGTCTTGTTGTTCCTGTCTTTTCCCACTTTGTCCAAATTTACTAGCAGCCTAAAGATCCTCTTTGAATTTACTGTTTAGAAGCACTACTGACTTGGAATGAATCTTGGCATGTTATACATTTCATGAATCCTTATGGCCACCTATTAACCACCTATTACATGTTGTGCTAATAGATAGTAGAACATTTAGGCAAAAATGGTATAAAACATTGTGTCGTTGATTGTTTAAATAGCTACAGTCGCTTCTGTATTGGTAGGACAGATTCACATCTTACCTTAAATAAAACCTTAAAACAGCAGCTTTAAAATCCTACCGAAGTGTGTTTGTGTGTACAAGAAGATATCTTGTACACACAGGATATGCACCTGCGTGTAAAATGTAGTTTTCTGAAGGGGGTAGGTAACTTCATAAGCTGATAACTATGATACAGCTGTCACTCGGGGACGGTTTTCATACCAAAATATCATCAACAGACATAGATCTTTTCAAAAATCATAAGCAAGTTTTATCACCTTGAGTGGTACCGAAATCTGGTCTGTCCCATGGACTATAAGCGGGCCTCCACTTTACAAGCAATGCTATATGGTGCACTTGATGGTATATATTACAATATCAAATAAAACCAAGACCTGATATGTATTTTTTATTCCTTTATGCCCAATATCTTTAAACAAAATTTAAAAAGGTGTTCTTTCTTTTTCTATATACTTTACCTGGTGTGTAATTTTCATTAAAGTGTCCCTGACTTCAAAAAATCTTCCATCTATCACTATTTTAGACAAAAAATGTTTTAATAAAACTAAAGTAGGAATTAAGTGGTGTTTAAAGGTGTTAGTTCATGTTGTGAAACAGTTATATTTAGTTATAATGGATGACTGACTGCAAAAAAAGGTGCACTCGTGTGAGAGGTGGAAGCTGTCTGTGGAAAAACGGTCCATGCCCAATTTTCCGGGCAGTGAACGACATGGCTTTAGGATTTGATATAAAATCTTTATGACATGCATCCTCACATATCAAACATATTTTCATGACATCATCGTGTAAAAAAAAAAGATGCTGCCTACTGTCTGCAAGTTTAAGAACATCTCTCAGCTCTTGACCTTTGACCAGAGCTACCTCAAACAGCACCATGCATTATCATCGACTGAAACTCAACTGAAAAAAATGGTTTTATGAGTCATCTTACTGGGTGTTTTGTGATTTTAAGTGAGATGGTGTGTTCTTAATCTTTTTAGCTGCAGGCCATTTTGTGCAGTGACATAGTTGCTGATTGACATGTTGGGAAATTGCAGAAAGTGACCCTTTGGAGGTCTAGTTTCTGACCAAGGCAGCATTTTGAACAATTATATTGGGATCTACTTCCTAGTTGTTAGTACAATTTCCATGTAATCAAAGTGAATTTGATGAACAATATTTATATTAACAGAATTGTACCAATGAAAGAAAAATAACTGTGAGATAATATAAGAAAGATGGTTCAAAGAAATAAAAAAAGCATGTAATACAAATTACTAAGACATAAGAACTGTTTTCAAGATTGAGTTTTACACTCTCTGCGAGGGCATAGCTATTCCTCCCTATCCATCCATCCATCCATCCATCCATTGTCTGAACCGCTTAGTCCTTAAGTCGCGGTGGGGGCTGGTGCCTATCTCCAGCTGTCAATGGGTGTGAGGCGGGGTACACCCTGGACAGGTCGCCAGTCTATCGCAGGGAAACACAGAGACAGACAGGACAAACAAACATGCACGCACACACTCACACCTAAGGACAATTTAGAGACTCCAATTAACCTAACAGTCATATTAGGTAGTGTTGGCTCCTCGTTCCCATGCGACCGGCACTCGCTTCCGGAGAGTGTGGGGGCGCCAACATTTCCCCCGGCGGGAAGTTTTCCAAAATAAAATCAGAGCTGAGAGACAGAGAGTGAAATAATGCACAGACACAGAATTTCTGTTTCACACTCATACACATCTGCAGATGGAGAACAGTCAGAACTGAGTTGATCTGAACTGAACTGAACTGAACTGGGGTGTACCATTTTTATTAAAGAAGAACAAAGCACATAGTCACATGTCTATTCTCCTCCCCCTAGATTTTATTACACCAAACGTTTATTCTCAAGGTTTCCTGAGTTATCGCTGTAACCATCCGGTCTGTTTATGACTGTCTACTCCCTACTCTGTTTCTTATCTCCGCATCCCACTTTTACAACGTGCAATAACCTTTAGCCTAGAGTTTTACGACTTAAAAGCTTTCCCCCATAAACCATACTTGACAAACATTTCTTTACTATCATGCAAGCTAATAAAAACAGACTTTTACTTTCTGAATACTAACTAAAGATTATATAAACATATTCAATACGAGACTGTTATATAAAGTAGCCCTAAAAAAATATCAATCCCGACAATTCCCTCTTTCAATCTTTTTTTTTCAAATAGATTGACCATTTCTCTGTACTTCTCCTTCAGGCTCCAAGTGAGGGATTAACAGATATTGACCTTGCATATTATTACCAACAGCTTTGTCAATGCATTTTATGAATAATGAACGTATACATGGAATACAACAACATCCACATAACACCCTAGTCGACACAAATACTGCTAATGAAACCATTATTGACATTGCCAGAGTTTTGGATTGAATTGCAATACGTGATGTTGACTGAACCCACTACTTTATTTCCAGGCTTATCATTTTTGAAACAAGTAAAATTATTTGGAGCAACATTACTATCAAAGAAAGGTGGGGTAGCTCTGTTATCAGCTATAGGGAATAATTTCTCCCAGTTACTACAATCTTTTACTGGATTTACACTAGACAGCAGGGAAACCAGACAAGTTGTGTTGAGCTCAACAGGTGCAGGGACCACCTTGAGAATAGGTCTGGCTCCCATGCACACAACACAATCCCGCCTCGCTTCTTGTCCTGCTTGTCCTACCATAAGCAACCAATTATTAGTGGAGCCACCCACACCTGTCATCATTTCAAAGTAATCGTCCACAGATGGTTCTTCTTTAATTATACTACCTCTTGCTGCTGAGGCCTGATTTTGACTTACCGAGGTGGAAGCATTACGAGAATCTTGACAGATCATAATAGGAAATTGAACATCTTTCCCCCTTTATAAACCCAAATTATAAAGAGAGTACAACCTTGCCCATTCTCGAGATATTTTAAGGGGAGGAGATCACTTTTAGTTAAATTAACAGTAAGAAGTAATTTATCTGGAACCTTATCCAATTTAACCAAAGGACGCATATGTTTTGCATAAGCTGTAGTAGTGTACCTTCTCCAGTCATATCCACGGGGATCAGCAATTAAAGTGGACCAACTAGTATCTTTTTGATCATTTGTTATGTACCACAAGGGGTAGGTTTTATATTTACTTGCTTGTTCTCCCTTATAATCTAATGTATTTAAGGGAATAGTAATCACTGCAGATCGTCCTTTTGGTATGCAAAATTGAGAAAATCCACGATGTGCGGCGGAAGAGCCACACAGTGAATAGGGAGTTGATTTAGCCATTAAGTTTCTTCTCGGTCTAATTGAGTGCACTTCAACCTGTGTTTGATTTGCAGAACTATTGTAGGGCCATTCACCACAACAGTAAAAGATAATATTGACCACTAACATTATGCAAATACCTGTGGTGCACAGCACCTTCTTATTTTCCCAAAGATGCATACTTTCTGTTAGTGGTGTGATCCTATGTTTATTTTAACCAAGGAAGGGTGTCTGTTTTTCTTTATCTTTACCTTTAAGCAATTATTTTTATTTTATTAATTTATTTTTCATCGTTTTAACCCAATTCAATATTCTTTTAGTACAAGGCAAACTCTAGCAATTGTCACAACCTAAAAAACATTGACAGAAAACCATATCATCAAAAAAGATAATTGAAACCAAGATTTAGTAATCAAGTCAACCTAATTATAATTTAAACACCCCTTAAAATGTTTTAGCGTATTAATAAAAACTTTTATAAAACCGTAAAAACTGAGTATTATGACAAAATCCTACAAATTTACTACTTAAAAAGTCTTTGACACCCTCTTAGGCAGTGTCTAACAATCTGCACCTGTAGAATAAAAATTGGTTAAACAACCTGTAAAAAAAACAGAAAAATGATTAATAAATGTTCAGTCTTTATTATTATATTTTTTAGTCTTTATTCTTGTTTATTCCTCCGTCACCAAGCGGCTGCAAGTGGTGAGACGATTCAGTAGAGTGGGCTCTTTATTTCTTCCAATTTTTTTTTTTTCAGATCGCCCTCAATGAAATGCCAGCTACTTCATTAACTGAACATTTCCCCCAATAACACAAATACACAGACAGGCCCCGCCTCCTGGCTTCCTTCACCGATTGTGAAGTGGTCAAAACCTGCTGTGTAATGTGTTAGATGTTTTGCGATCTTTCTCTTCTGTATACTCCCTCTTCGAGAAAAGCAAGCCCAAATTGCTTATCTCGCCCAATTTTGGCACATAAAGATCACTCTGAATGATCACAGCAACCGGAACCAATCTTCTGGGTGGGCCAAGCCCTGCCTCCTGGCTTCGGCAGTCGATACTGCCTAGTCAGAACCGACACCACCCACTGCAGAGAGATTCCTCCAGGTCAGCAGAGAGCTGCTGCAGATGAGGGACAGGAGGGGGGGTCAGGGGCCGGAGCACACTGGGACCAGTGAAACCAAATAGAACCTTTCCCACGCAGCTGGACAGCGTGAGTCGTACGAGCAGCAACCTGGAACGGGCCAGACCAGCGGGGCTCCTGCCACTTTCTCTTATACACCTTCAGCCAAACTCGTCCAGCCTCGGAAGCAGACGCCGCAGGTCCATGCACGTCACGGGGAGCCGGAAGGAAGGAGGAGACCAGGCCCTTCAGCTGCTGATGATCACCTCGAGGATCTGGATCAGGATGGGGCGAAACCTGTGGTTCTCTGCCAGCCCAAGGACCAGGGAAGATCCTGCCTGTAAACATCTCATAAGGAGTAAGGCCTTTCGTCCTACAGACAGATGATCTGATGGCCATCAGAGCAATAGGGAGAGCATCTAGCCAATTAAGCCCCGTCTGAGCTGAAATCTTTGCCAGCTTCAACTTTAAAGTAGAATAAGAACGCTCAACAACACCTTGCGATTGCGGATGATAAACAGTGCCGAACTTGTGGGTTATTCCCATCTGTTCCTCAACCTGCCGGAGATGTTTATTTTTAAAATGCGTGCCATTGTCAGACCTGACCTTAGTCGGAAAGCCATGGCACGGAATCCAGTGGTTAATCAAAGATTTCACCACCGTTTGAGAAGTCTCCCGTCCAGCAGGAAAAGCAGAAAAGCACGAGGTCAATGAATCAATAATCACTAACAGGTATCGGAAACCCCTAACAGGTGTCCCTATATCTGTATAATCGATCACGATCTCCTCGCCAGGCCTGCACAAGTCCTGGAAGGCTCCAATTTCTGGCTTGATAGTAGGCTTAGGATTAAATTGACCACACACCACACATTCACTCAAAAAACTCTTAATCATATGTGGCAGGAAAGGATGCCACCAAAAACAAAGATTACGCTTCATCTAAGTGTAGGACACATGTGCCATTCTGTATTTACCAGTACCTTGTTTTTCTACAGGAAGAATAGGGGTGTTACATGGAGAATCCGATGGTTTTAAAACTCCTACTTCAAGTAACCCTGCAATAGTGTCTGCAATACCTTCCTCAGCCTGAGGTTTATGTGGATACCGCGGACGCCAAATTGGATCAGAATGTTTCATCTCAAATGTGATGGGTGTTGTATGCACTAGACCAACATCAGTGGGACCATCTGACCACAAAGAGTCAGGCACGACCTTTAATGCCTCCACTGCATCAGGATGATCTGTTTTCTCTCTGCCATGATTTCTAGAAAGCTGCAAATGTTCCAAAAAAGTAGTGTCTGAGAGCTGCGTGTCTATTTCGTACATCTGAGAAGAAGGAGAAAAAGAGACCGAAGGTATCTGGGTAGGAACCCAATCCTTTAATGCAACTCCCCTTTTAACCATTCCCCCCAAATCTTTAGCTTGATGTTTTGGATTCAACAACAGTGATATGTGCGGAAGCGCTTCAGCTTCCATCATATACCATTCATGCTGCTCTGAAGTCAGATCAGCAAACAGTGCAACACCCTCCTTCCCCACAAAGCATGGACCCGAAGCCACAGACCAAGTTTGTCCTTCAAGTTCTGTTTCAAATTTTTCCTGATACAAAGTAGGATCGCCCCTCTCATATAGGAGGGTTACATGTACTGGGTCAGGCGGTGGAACAAAAGGCTGTTCAAGCAGCCACGGCTTCCAGCATCTCAGAAATTCAGCCGCAGAAGATTCACTTGCAGACATCGTAGTCAATCTGGCCCAGAAAATATCAGCCACTTGTGAAGTGTCATCTTTCAGCAAAAATTGACCACTCATGGTGTCACAGCAATGTGCATGTCCATTCGGAAAAGACACCATAAGTCCATCAGGGGTACACAGGATAGTAGCACCCAGTTTGATAAGCAGATCTCTGCCTAACAAGTTGACAGGAGTGGTTTGAGCAATGACAAAAGGATGTGATAGTCTTTGACCTCCCACCGCAACAGGCAATAGTTGAGTGACAGGGAGAATCATCGGGGCCCCAGAGATGCCCATCACAGACACTGTGTTCCCATAAAAATTGACGTCTGGTAAAACTCTGTCCAGCGTGCTGAAAGTAGCACCAGTGTCCACCAAGAATGGCAATGAATGTCCATATATGTCCATTGTGAGCATTGGATCCCCATCAGTCCTGCTCACCAAGGGACTCTGTGGGCATTGTCAAAACTGAGGCCCCCCCTGTCCTCCTTGATAGGAGGGAGGAACCATATGCTGATTCGGAGCAAAATGTGAAGGTGGCTGACCGGGAGGAATAGCGCCCCCTCGTGGATGTGGACAGTCCTTCACCCAGTGCTCATTTGAGCCACACCTCCGACAACTGTCAGCACCTGGCTGCCCTCTTCCCAGGCCTCTATTACCACCAAACCTGGCCCTACCACGTGACCGTCCCCGAGAGTGCCATGTCCGATAAGGAGCAGCAAATGGCTGATTCGGTGCGGCTGCAGCATACATTACAGGAAAGGAAGGCAACACTGTAGCTGATCCAACAGTCGGCGCTGCTTTAGCCACCATCCGCTTCACTTTTATTGACTGATATAAGTCACTCAATTTATTCTGAGCCTCTTTTAATTGGAGCTTCAGCAAAGCAGTCTCCATTTTCTCATCCTCCTCAGCAGAATCTTGAGCTTCTTGTAAATAATGTGTTATGTGTCTCTCCGATGGTTTGTGAATTCCTGAACCATCTGAAGCTCCCACTACAGGAAGCATTAAATCCGGGCCCCCATGAGTTCTGGTATTCTGATAAACCCCCTCGCCCTGGTCAACTCTCAACGTCTGTACGTCGTTAACCTGTCCAACTGTTGCACATTCATCACGTTTAGTGGGGCTGGTACTCCCCCGAAGGTCAGCAGCCTGCCCTCGCACCAAAGATGTTAATCTGTCCTGTTCCTGAAGGACCTCATCCATCTGTTGTTGAACTGTATTTAACCTGTATTCGTGCTGCTCTAATTTCTCCATTAATCTACTATTGTATGCCAAAAACAATTTATCAGTCTCCTGTTCTGTTTTTCTTTTAACAAAGTTTAACAACTGTCTCTTCTCATCTCCACGAGCCCACCTGGGCGTCATCTTGGCCTGGAACTGCTTCTTACATTTTGTACTGGTCCCACTAACCAAAACAGAATATAGCCTTGTAATGCCTATTAACAATTGGGCACCTAACGTGCGCCACTCGTGTCCCAATGGAGCAGGAAGCAATTTATATTCGGCTGCCATTGAAAGTTTAAAACAAAATCCAAAATGGATTAAAATTGAAGTAGGCAATTTGTAATAACTCTGTAAATTATTTGTTTTAATTGAAAAACTATCAATTAGTAGGCCAAATTTATCCCAATAGTAATGCAGTTAATAGTAAAGACAGGCAGTATTTTATTTAACCTATTTATTTTTATTCTTTATAGTGAAGTGGTTTATGTATTATTTTAGTCACATAACATTAACCTTAATAATGATTTATGCAAAGCCGAAACGAAGGAAATCTAAAAAGGTTCATAACGAACTTTTCATTGTGTCATTAATTTATTTATATACTGAGATATCAGCTGTTTTGTCTAAAACACAAAGAATTTTAATGAAGTCCGGCCGGCGGCAAAACCCGCGACGGACACTTCCACGAATCACACAAAGAAATAGAATTCTCCCAATATAAAAGCAGTCTCATTTATCATTAAAACAAACCGAAAAAATATCTGTAAAACTAGCTTTGTAACACAATCATAGATCGTTTTTACAAAAAAGAAGTCGACCGAATTAGCGGACCAAGTCAAAGACAATAGAACTTCCGGGTCACCACGCGGAACGGAAAAAAACAAAAAAAAAAACAACCGGGACAAAGACGGCTAATTCTTCACTACAATGTTAAACCGAACAAACTGTACTCATAAGTAAACCAACCAAAGACAAAAACAAAATGCCTCCAGCAGAACCACACTTCGTCTCCAAAAAACTCTAATAGCTGTTTAACCGTGTCAAACAAATACCGGTCGGAAGCTAGGCTACCAGAGTGTAGCTGTAAGCATGAGCACCCCAGCTCAATCTGAACAAAACGGTGCCGCTCCTTTACAATAAAGTTATTTTATATATATATTTTAAAGAGTTTACTACCAGTTATCCATAACAATAGTCGTATATATGTGTTAAACAATGCTTTAGACGTGTTTACGTAAGTGTACAAGGTTGAACGCCTTTATTCCAGGCGAGACTCACACACACTGTATGTTAGCTGCAAGCTACATATGTGGTACTTTAACCAACCGAAAATGATAGTTCCCATTATTCCTCTACAATGCCAAGCTTCTACGCAATCTGCACAAACAGAAAACGAGGGCATCGACTAGGCGTTTAAAATTCGCAGAGGAATTATGGTTTTAGATTCAGTCAGTTAGTTCCCCTAAATGAGGAGTTTATATGAGGCCGGTGTGCAAAAAAGCTACCTAGTAGCTTTCTTCCCTAGCCTCCACTCCGTCCAAGCACACCCACAATCACACCAAAAACAAGTACAGTAATTTTACAATATTTATCAAACACTAACCTCAAACCGGGCCGACCAAGAACTGGACCCTAAAGCCTCACTTCCACCGTTTGCGATGCTCAGTCGCGCATTTAGGAAGAAAACACAGCCTCTCCAAAGTAATCCGTTAGCAGTCAGAGGGCTCCCGGGCCCTGCCTGGCGCTAAAGTCGCTTGCCAGCCAAGGAGGTCCCAAACCAGCGTCCTGGTTGGGCCGGACGGCCACCCCGAGCCCGATCCGCACTTTGGTCGGCCCTGAACCAAAAAAACAACACATCAACATTAAACGGAGAACGGTTAGATCAATCAATACCTATTAATTTGGTGTTAGCGCTGTTCCAGATTGATACAAAACCACCCGGGTGCTGATTTAGCAAGGATCAATCCAGTCGCTCTCCGATTCTCTGTTGAACTCCAAGGAAAAAACACAAAATTACTGCAATGTCACAAACACACGCATCAACCAGTTATACCACACTTTACTACTCACACTCAATCTCTCCCAGCTCCGAAACAACTTAAGACCGAATTACGGAGCACGCATCCTCCACCATGTGTTGGCTCCTCGTTCCCATGCGATCGGCACTCGCTTCCGGAGAGTGTAGGGGCGCCAACATTTACCCCGGCGGGAAGTTTTCCAAAATAAAATCAGAGCTGAGAGACAGAGAGTGAAATAATGCACAGACACAGAATTTCTGTTTCACACTCATACACATCTGCAGATGGAGAACAGTCAGAACTGAGTTGAACTGAACTGAACTGAACTATACAGGGGTGTACCATTTTTATTAAAGAAGAACAAAAAACGTAGTCACATGTCTATTCTCCTCCCCCTAGATTTTATTACACCAAACGTTTATTCTCAAGGTTTCCTGAGTTATCGCTGTAAACGTCCGGTCTGTTTATGACTGTCTACTCTCTACTCTGTTTCTTATCTCCGCATCCCACTTTTACAACGTGCAATACTCTTAGCCTAGAGTTTTACGACTTAAAAGCTTTCCCCCATAAACCATACTTGACAAAACATTTCTTTACTATCATGCAAGCTAATAAAAACAGACTTTTACTTTCTGAATACTAACTAAAGATTATATAAACATATTCAATACGAGACTGTTATATAAAGTAGCCCTAAAAAAATATCAATCCCGACAGAGGTAGACATCTGGGAAACACAGCATGATACTTGGGACTCAATGAGGAGACTGAAGTTGAAAGAAACTTATGGACATTTCACCACTTTAATCGAAGCAAGAAGAAACGCTTATGGAATTCTGTAATGGCACAATATAACATCTGACTTCTACATTTCTCAGCTAACCTTGAAGGTCAAGGTAGCGGTCTGTTTGCCCTCTGTCACCCTCTCAAGGCTTGCGGCGTAATCTCACCAACATTAAAACCAATCTCCTTGGAGCACTCGCAAGCCAAAACATCAAACAAATGGCGTGTCATTTTATTAACCGTCAAACAATTTTCCCGGCACTGTATCACATCTTCATGCCCAAACAACCCCAGAGCAAACAGTTATTACTTACCAGTCCAGTAGCAATACATCTAGTTCAACATTTATAGTACATCCTGCTGTATCTCTAATGGCTGTCTCACAGTGGATGACCATACTAAACTGAAAAGTTGTAACACTGGGTTTCAGAAGCAAACCTACTTTAACCTAAACTGAGTAACTGTTTGACAGAAAATATCTTTCACAGCAGTGAAGGGAAGGAAGTGTAATATATGTGTCTTCTCCCAGCCTTCTGCTCCCAGCCTTATGAGCAAGTAGGCAGCAGGAACCGCGCGAGGTGCACTGTTATCAAGGACAACATAACAGGTGAACAGTCTGGTCATGAGCTTCAGCCTACAGCTCTGCGGCTCAGCATGCTACAACTTTCCTTACCCCTGATTCACACCAGCATCAACTTTGGTTTCTTTGGTAGATCTGTGATGGTTCCATTCTCAAAACCACAGGTTTGTTTATATCACTAGGTAGGGCGTAGCGTACTGTCATTCCATCCTGGGAAGCATTCTGCGGGTGAAAAGTTCTGTAGTGCGGTAAAAAGCAGGAGGACACTCCTATATGATGACAGCTCTGAAAATGAACATCAAAAATGGTTTTGCGTCACATAAACGTTTTGAAAACATGTGTTTTTATGGTGTAAAAGTTATGGAGTAGGTATTTAATAAATTGCATTTAGGTGTTTTAAAGCTTATAATTATCTCTTATTCAATTCCATGCTGTTCATCAATAGAATTGCGAGAAAAGAGATTTCATATGCTGTGTTGGACTGGCGACCTGTCCAGGGTGTTCCCCGCCTCTCGCCCGTTGACAGCTGGTTATAGGCACCAGCCCCCCCCGACCCCGGGAGGACTAAGCGGTTCAGAAAAAGGATGGATGGAGATTTCATATACATGTTGAATCTTACTGTTATCCAGTATTTGTGCTCATGCACACAACACTGGAGAATAAAGAGTTTTCACACCAGCTATCCAGAGAGATTCTGCTGCGGTTGAACAACTCTGCTAACAACAACAAAAAAAACTAGGGATTTAGGTATTGCTATTTTAGATAATCTTTATGCAGATGATTGAAAAAGACACACTACAAAGCTAACGGTATTTATTGCAGTAACTAACAAATAGAAGAAAAAAAGATATTCATTTTGAAAAATACATTACTGATCCCAGAGGGAATTTAAGTGTTCATGGTATCTAATTCTTAAATGATTTTTTGTAGATGCTGTTGGCTGTGGACAGGCTCTTCTGTAGCAGTCAAAACTTTGAACACACTCCTACTGTTGTAGGACAGTCTCATGAGGAGGATGCTTAGGGTTGTCCATAACAAGTTATGGGATGACAGTCCTCAGAACTGGCTGCCGGTTATGACATCACAAAGGATGGCTGACAAGACCTGAACATAAATAACATACTAGCAAAATGGTTTTGGTACACATCTTCATTGATATATACATTTTTATATAAAGCAGAGTACTTGTAAACTGCCTGCATTACTCAGTGTGTGATACAGCCCTGCAAGAGTTGAAGGACAACACAGCTCCTCACCCTTCTCCTGTATATTTATATGACAATACTTAAATTCAGTGTTTGTTTTTTAATCCTACAAAAAATAAATTGTTGGGTGGAAAAAATTATTTTATCTTATCAATGTTAGGGTTTTACTTGACATGATGTCTCATCTGCCTCCCTGGACTGCACATCATTCTTAGTAAAGTGTGAGAAAATCCAACTTAATATTATTTTGCTAATTTGTCTTTTATATTTTAAAAAGCCGCACTTGTTTCAACCATCCACATCACTAAACTCCATTTTGGGTATTAAATAATACTGGTGAGTACAACAGGCATCGGTACATCTAACATCCCGGCAGAGGATTTATCCATTCATGCATAAAGGTGACAATTTAGAGCTGGCGACAAAAATGTTGTGGTGTCCTGGGTCTTTAGGTACCAGACTCCTGGTTTATAACAACACATAGAGGAGTGAGAAAGGGTTTGGTGTTTTGTAAAAAAGAAACCTGTAGCAACAAAATTTGTTTATGACATTCTTTTCCCTCAGTGGCCTTTTGTGAAGAGTTGTTTTTTTTTTTTGCTGCACACATAGACGTGTGATTGTTTATTG
>JAPXFQ010000761.1:30000-44185 GCA_028564705.1 Apricaphanius iberus | reverse complement strand
TTTTAACCATTTTTAATTGGCCCTATTTATGGAATTTAGATAATACTTTTTTATGTATTTATTAGTTTCTTGGTAATATTAACTGTTTTAACAGCTACCATGTAATTTCCAATATGTGGTAATGTATTTATTAAAATTTTAATGCTTTTATTATTTTTAATTAGAGTTTTAAAGATGGGATTTAAATGATGAATTATGGGTAGATCTATGCAAAAGTTTTAGGTCAAAATAGGGTTAAGGGGTAAGTATAAAAACTAAAATGAGACCAATAACTATGGCTATGGTTCGGGGTCAAGAGGTCAAGGAGGATTGGGGAGGAAATGGGATTGGGGATAGGTTAAGGTTAGGGCAAGGAAATTGGAGGGGGTTAGGTTAAGGGAAGGAAACTGGGTCGGGGATAGGTTAGGGTAAGAAAATGGGAGGGGTTTTAGGGTAACGCAAGGGGATTGGGGATAGGTTAGGATTAGGAAATAGGTGGATGGATTTGGATCAGGGCTGAACCTTAAATGGACTATAAAATGACAGGGGTCAGGATTAGGGCAAAATCATTCAAATTTTTAGATAAAAAATAATAATTAATAATAATACTTTTTATTATTATTTAATTTACCATATTTAGTCCCAATGGTTCTTTGGTTTTTAATAAATAAATCCAATATTTTTCTTTCTTTTTACGTTCCCAATCCGTCCAATTCACATTCCTTTGTAAACCAGCCATTCTCATTGTTTCCTCACCATGAATTAAAAAATGTTGAACCAAAAGAGTTTCTAAAGCCTTCCTGTTCCTTACATTATATCGATGTTGTGTCATTCGTATGGATAATGTATTTTTGGTTTCCCCAACATATTGAACACCACATTTTGAACAAAAAATAATGTAAACACAATTCTTAGAATTAGTGCTAAACCCCTGCTCAATACGAAAAACACTCTTTTGATCCGAACTTTTAATGAATTTGAGTCTAACAAATTGGGATTCCAATAATTGTGGTTTAAATCGTATTAAGCTAGGTAATTTAGCTTGTACCAGAAAATCTCTTAAGTTCTTATTCCTTCTATAGGCTGAGATAACTTTGGAGGAAGGAATAAATTCCTGAATCCTTGGGACACTATCAAAATTGTTTTTAAATTTACTATTTAAAATCTTGGTAGTGGTTGAATAAGTTGTAATAAGCGGAATCAAATTTCCATGATCCAGAACTTTGGATTCCCTAAATGTTTTAAAGCATTGCCTCAAGAATGACCTAGGGTAACCTCTCTTCCTCAAGGCCCCAAAAAGTATTTTTACTGCTTCAAGAAAGTCTGTTCGTCTTGTACAAATCCTATGAAATCGTAACAATTGTGATTTAACAATTCCTTTGAAGCAGTGTGTAGGATGGAAACTGTGTTTATGAAGTAATGCGTGTGTATCAGTTGTTTTAAAATGTACTTTAATATCCAATTTCCTTGATGTTGAAAAATCAGGTCCTTTGAAGACAGTAGTATCCAGGAAATTAATCGAATCGTCATTAAATTCTCTTTTTAATTTTATCGATGGATCATGGGAATTTAGAGTCTCTACAAATTGGTCAAATCCCTCACGAGGACCAATCCAGATACCCCAGATGTCATCTAAATATCTTAAATAACATGTTGGTGTTGTCACACACTTAGCTAATGCTTCTTTTTCCCAATTGGCCATAAAGATATTGGCGTAAGCCGGGGCAAATCTTTTACCCATGGCGGTGCCCTTAATTTGTAAATAAAAATTACCATCAAACATAAAATCATTCCTCGTTAAACTGATCTCCAACAATTTCAAAAGTTCTTCGTCTGGACGTTTAGGGTCTGGATTGGCCTCAAACACTTTCCTTACACAATCAATCCCCGCTTGAATGGGAATATTCGTGTACAAGCTATCCACATCCATAGTAAAGAATGAGAAATCAGAGGTAAGGTTTAAATCCCGGATCATTTCAATAAAATGATAAGTATCCCTGACATGGGCAGGATGTATAGTAGACAAAGGATTTAAATAGAAATCTAAATACTCGGCAATAAAATATGTCTCACTTCCACAGTCCGAGACTATTGGTCTACCTGGTGGTATTGCAAATGGGACCGTCCAACTATTCGGATCTTTATGAATTTTAGGTAAAATATAGAATCGCCTCTCTCTCGGCTCAAGACTTCCAATAAGATATTGTCTTTGTTTTTCATTAATAAACTTTTTCTTTTTCAATTTATCTAAGATCTCCCCAACTATGGGTACTGTATCCATATAAATTGGTTTTGACAATCTTTTATAATACATGGTGTCATTAAGTTGTCTTTCTACTTCAAACTTGTACTGTTCCCTACTCATAATGACAACTGCCGATCCTTTATCGGCAGGCTTAATTACAATGTGTTTGGTGTTTTTTAGATCTCTTAATGCTCTAATCTCCTCCAATGAAATATTCAATTTCTCTTTGTATAATCTAAAATGTTTTTTAAAAAAATCTTCATCTCTATGTATTAATTGCTGAACCTCCAGTGGCATCAAATTTAATGCAGGTGTCCAAATTGAGGGTCCTATAAAGGGTAATTTTTCTTTCTTTTTAGAATTTCTAAAATATGTCGCCAATTTAATCTTTCTGTGATAATTTTGCATATCAAATTGAAATTGATTCCTTACATCCTTACCCATGTTTAAAGTTGGAGTATACGTGAACCCTTTGCGGAGTAATCTGTGTTGTGCTTTTGTAAGTTTGAAGTTTTTTGCCAACACCACTACTTCCTGAGCCTGGACTGACTGCAAGCATTCAGCCCCCTCTTGTTCCAGGCTCAAGGGGCAGCAGAGTTTAGCGTCAACATCCAATGGTCAAACATTGCCCTAGCAGTTTCTCTGGTCCAGTGGACATCATCAAGTTCTGTTTCAAAAGTTTCCTCTGGCAAGAGGGGGATGTAGGGCATATTCCTAACTAAATGGTCATTTAAGGTTTGGAGGTTTTCCTTTTCCTCAGTAGGGAGGTTTGGTGAAAAGTTGACCAGTGGTATCCAGACCTCTGCATAAGGGAATTTCTTCTTAGTCGAACGAAGTGCCCCCTGTAGATTCTTAACCGTGGTTTCCTTGGACTTATTAGCTCTGCCATTAATACCAAAAGAGAGAACTACCTTTTCAACCGCTAGATCTTGAGGTGGTCTGGTCTTCTCCATCAAGGCCTGCGCATGTCTGAAATGAGCACCTGGAAAGCTATCAATTTGCAGGTCTCTATTAAGAAAGTCCGGGAACCTACAGAGATTAGAATCTCCTATGATAAGCCACTTTTTTTCAACTTCCAAGGACCAATCTGTTAGTTTTCTCTGAGTGTTTTGGTGCTGTCTCACTCTGAACCTCTGTGGTTCTGGGGAAGAGAAGTGGTCAAAGGAGTCTTCAAACAAATCTTCACTGTTCGCTGAGTCTTCTTCGTCATGGACCTCAACCTCACATTCTTGTGGTGTAGCTGGTCCTTCACTTTGTGCTGACAAATGCAGAGCAGCCGCTGTGGCCTCTGCAGCTTCCTCCTCTCTCTGCATTGCATCAAACAAGGCCTCTAGTTCGGGATGTTCTGAATGATAGACTGGAACTTCTGGCTCCACGTGGTCATCCGCATTTTCACAGATGACTTCAAGAAAGGTCTCATCTTCTGCAGTACGACGTCTCCCTCTCCTACGCTCCCTTGGAAGTACTGCACCACTCGTAGGCTGAGGCCAATCTTCACTTTGATTACCTCCATCAGTCATGGTTGCAGCGGAAACCATAACCTTGGGAGCAGGTCTGGAAACCTGTTGTCTCCCCACATCCCCTCTTTGTTCAGTCGAAGTAGCTATCGAGACCCTGGTAGTCGCCCTCTCAGAGGTTCTAACTACCAATCGTTCAGGTTGAATGGTCCTCGTAGCCATTGAAGCTCCACGAACTTGTGGGACCTCAGGTTGAGCCATGGTCTCAATTTGCTGAGGGGCCTGGACCTGTCCCTGTTGTCCGGCCTCAGCACTGACGGTAATCAGGGCTTCAGCATGGTCAATGACAGTCTGTGTGATCCGCGACAAGTTGCGTTTCGCCCAACGCACAGCTACCTCGAACGCTGACTTCCAATCAGGAATAAGGAGAGTAGACAGTTCTTCCAATAGACCTGCTAAGCCATCCTCATAATGCTCCATAAGAATCTGGCAAGTGGTGTAACCCCAGTTCTTCGCATTGGCCTGGATTAGACTTAGGGTACGTTCAGTAGGAGCTGCTGGTTTGATCATTCCAGATAAAATATCCACCATTCTGGAAATCATTCTCGGCTCTGTAGTCTTACCAGGCTTCAAAGCCACATTCTGCAAATGGTGAACCATTTTTATCACTCCATGCATTTTTCGAACCAACCTCCCGAATTGAGGATCAGCCGGTTGTCGCCGAACGCCATCATCTGTAACCCGTGGGGAAAGCCCTCTCCGGGAAGGTCTTTGATACCCTTGGCGTACCACTGCTGCGAAAGAGCGAGATTGAGGATTGAAGGAACGGGAGGTCCCAACGAGAGGCACTGGCCGGCTAGGGTAGGGGAACTGATCCCTTCTACGGGGGTAGAAGGAAGGTGCACGGGCCATCCCGCGGGAGAGCTCCCTCCCCCAGTTAGGGTTGTCAAGGAAGGGGCGCTGGCGTCGCCTTCCGTAACGCACCTGTTGCCACTCGTCAGTCATGACGGGTGGACTTTTGAATCAATCGTAGTTTTTAAGTTATTATATAAATGTTTTTAAATTAAAATGAATTGTTTTTAAAGAAATGCAATAAAAAAACTGAAATGAACTGATTTGTTTTATAAACAGAAAAAGAAAACCCAAAAGGGGTTTCAAAATCCTAAAAATAAAAAGCCCAAAGGCTAAAATGACGAAATAAAAAGAGAGCCGGAAAGGCTTAAAATCTGCTTAAAAATAAAAAAATCCAAAGATTTAGGCTTCAAAAACAAAAAATGAAACGTGCCTCAGGCAACGTTTCGACCAAAAAAGGTCTTCCTCAGGCCTGTGAGGCACGAAATTCAAAAAAAAGAGAGATAATGAAATAGCTGGCTTCCAATGATGTGCACTGCTCGGCGGTCAGAAGCAGACTGAGCTCCTGAGCGGCATTCGCTCTTTATATAGCCGCTGATCCGTCTCGTCTTTTTAACCTTATTTTGTTTTTGTACCCAATTTAAAATGTATTTGGCCCCTTCCCTTTATTAAATGTCCACCTATGAGTTTTACCATCCTGGTTTTTTAAGGAGATGATAATAATGTATTCATAAAATTGAATTTGTTTGTAGACCATTTTTAGATTGGCCCTAATTATAGTCATTTTAAGATATTAGCTTTTAAGGTGTATTTTATTAGTGTCTTGTAATTGAACAGTTTTAACAGCTCACCATGTAATTTCCAATATTCTTATAAGATTATTTATTTAAGAATTTTTAAAGCTTGTTATTAGAATTTTAATTAGAGTTTTTAAAGATGATTTAAATGATAATTATTGGTAGATCTATGCAAAAGTTTTAGTTCAAAAAAGGGTAAGGGTAAGTATAATAATAAACTAAATAAGAGACCATAACTATGGCTATGTTCAGGGGTAAAGAGTTTCAAGGAGGATTGGGGAGGAAATGGATTGGGATAGTTAATGGTTTAGGCAAGGAAATTAGGAGGGTTCTAGTTTCAGGGAAGAAACTGGTCGTGATATGTTAGGGGTAAGAAAATGGGGAGGGTTTTTAGGGTAACGCAAGGGGATTGTTAGGGTGTTAGGGGGGTTAGTGATTAGTAAGGTTTAGGGGTTAGTGGTTAGGTTAGGGGTTAGGTATATGGGATATGTACGCAAACTGTAATATGTGACATCACCGCTTTACATTGAGTCATGATCGGACAGGCTTAAACCGGTTGGTATGCTCCTCGGCAGCTGGATTGGAATAGAGTCTACAACGCTCCACCCACTTTTCGCAAAGGGAATCGATTTGGGTAAAAATGAAAAAACGTCCTATTGTAGCCGAGAACGTATGGTCTGAGGCGAGCATAGGCGTCCTACCCCCCCATTTGTGAGGCTTCCGAAGCCAACGGAACCTGTCCCGATGTCCCGTACGGACGTACCGAGTTTCCGAATTTAGATGACGATGGAAATAATGCCATAGGTAACGGTGCGCGGAAGTTAACCCAAGGTGGGTGGGCGAAAAGCAAGATGGAGAAAAGTGTTCAGATGCGATTTCAAGCGTAATTTTCTGGAGTCGATTGTGGATGAAAGGTTATGGAAGTGATGTTTATTTGGGTGAGTTGAATGACCCATAATTGCGCTAGACTAGTCACCCTAGGAATTGTCTCATATGCCTTTCTGGACTCTTCTCCCTAACCTTAAGTCCGCGGACTAGTTGGATGCAAGAGAGGCCTTTGTTCTCGGTGTTCAGGGCCTAAACTTAACCTTGCAGACTCAGCGCATAGAAGCTTGGCTAAACCTAAGCTTGCTTAAAACCTAATTCTTGGCTAAAGACCTAAGCTTTGTGCTAACCCTACTGCTTGGCTTAAACCTAAGCGTGGATTAAACCTAGGGTAGGTTAATGGTAGAGTTAGGGTTAGGGGTTAATACAGGTCAAAAAGTAGAAGTGGTGAAGGTTAGGTAAGGTTAGCGTTTAGGTAGGGGGTTAGTGGTAGGTAAGGGGTAAGGTAAGGGTTAAGGGGGTAGGGTAATGGGTTAGGTAAGTGTTATAGAGTTAGGTTAGGGGTATGGGGTATTAATTATATACCACAAACTTATGTGTGGATGCATCTCCCCTTTATCGGAGGTCTGATCGGACGAGCTTTCTCCGTTGGATGCTCTCGTGGCAGCTGGCGTGTTGGAATGGTGCTAAACATGCTCCACCCACTTTCGCAAAGGATCATGGTAAAAAGTGAAAAAACGTCCTAATTGAGCACGAACTGGTTGTCTGAGGGTTTCGGTGCATTGCTCCGTACCCCGCCCCCCCCCCAATGTTTGTGACTTCCTATCCCTACGTAACATGTACCAGTTCCTGTATACACTTTCCGTTCCCATATTATGACGATGAATTTTGCCATGGTAACTATGAGATGAATTTGACCAAGTGTGGAGTGGGCGAAATTCAAATGGTGAAAGTTGTTCAAATGCGTTTCAGAGCGTTCTGATCGATTGGTATATGGTTTAGTTATGTATGGTATTTTTGTGAGTGTGATTGACCATAGAATGGCCTAATTGTCGACCGAGAGTTGTTGCTCATGTATTCCTGTGACCTGGACTCTTCCCTAACCTTGAAGTCCTCGCTTTTGGAGCAAGCCTGTGCTGTTTCATCACCTGAAACTTTAACATTGCTAAACCATATAGCTTCTAAACCTAAGCTGTTTGGCTCAAGCTAATCTGGCTAAACCTAAGCATTGCTAACGCCTAAGCTTGCAAATTACCTAAGCTTGTGATAAACCTGATGGTTTTAGGTAAGGAGTAAATGTTAGGGTTAGATATGCGAGGTCGAAAAAGTAAGGGGTTAAGGGTGTAGGTGAAGGGGTTGAGTTTATGTGTAGGGGGATAGTTAGGGATAAGTGGGTATGTTTATGGAGTTATAATGGTATTGGTTAAGATAGTAATAGGATATCGTACCAAACTGTAATTGTTACATCAACCCTTTATCGATGTCAGATACGGGACAGGCTATAGGTAGGTTAGGTTAGTTAAAGATAAGGGATTTGTACCTAAACTGTAATTGGGAGCATCACCCTTTATCTGATGTCTTGATCGTGGACGAGGCTTACACCGTTGGATTCGTCTCGGCAAGGCTGGTCTCGGAATGGTGCTAACGCTTTCCACCCACTTTTTTTCGCAAAAGGATCATGAAAAAATGAAAAAACGTCCTATTGGCCGAACGGTTGGTCTGAAGTGGCGTACATGGCGTCCTACCCCCCCATTTGTGAGCTTTCCGAATCTCAAACCTGTCCCGTTGTCTGTACGAACGTTCCGATTCTCAGTAACTAGGATGAGATGTAATCGATGGAAATGTTGCCAAGTTATCGGTGTCGAGCTTATTGATGAACCAAGTTTGGGTGGTGCTGAAATGCAAGAATGTGGAAACTGTTCGAGGATGCGTTTTCAACGTTTCTGAGTCGATTGGTATAATATGAAGATGTTCGGTATTTAGTGAATTTTTTTTTGTGAGTGGTGACTGACCAGTAGATGGCGCTAGAGTCACCAGAGTTGCCTCATAAGGCATTACCTGGACTCTTTCTCCCTAACCGTATAGTGCCGTCGGGCTTTGAGCAAGTCCTGGCTGTTCAGTAGCTAAACTTAACCTTAGGCTAAACCTACCTACTTGTTAGGTAGTGTTAGGGTTAGAGTGTAGGGTTAGGGTTCAGGTAGGTTAGTTAGAGTATATGATAGGGTAGGGTTAGGTTTAGTGGTATATGTACCAAACGAATTGGGGACTATCACGCCTTTTAGCGATGTCTGATCGGAACGAGCTTAGCACACCGTTGGATTGCGTCTCGGGCAGCTGTTGTATGGTGGACTAAACGCTCCACCCACTTTATCTGACAAATTCCTTTCGGTAAAAAAAAAATTGAAAATAGAGTCCCTAATTGCCAACGGTTGGTCTGATGGCGGACATTGGCCGTGACCTACTCCCCCCATTTGGTTAGCTGCCGAATCCAACGGTACCTTCCCCGTGTCTGTACGAACCCGTCCGTTCCCCGAGTTATGAGGCGATGGAAATTTTGCCATGGGTAAACGTGTAGCGTAATTTGACCAAGTGTGGGCGGAAAATGCAATGGATTTGGAAAGAGTTGTTTCAGTAGAGAGCTACTTCAGTAGCGTCTCTGGAGGTCGATATGGTATAGGTATTGTATTGAATGTTTTATGTATCTGAGTGTGAGGACCATAGGATGCGGCTAGAAGTCACCAGAGTTGGCTTCATATGGCCTAACCTACTCCTCTCTCTCCTAACCTTAATCCCGTCTGTGTTCAGTGGTAGCAAGGCCTAGTCTGTTGTTCGATGCCTAAACTGAACCTTTGCTAAACCTACAGCTTGATGTTATGTTAGGTATTGGGTAAGAGGTTAAGGTTAGGAGGTTAAGGTAGGGTTAGGTTAGATTAGGGGTTAGGTTAGTAGTATAATAGTGAGGATAGATGTAACCAAACTGGAAATGTTGAGCATCCCCTTTATCAAAGTCTTAGATCGAAGACGAGCTTCTACACCGTTGGTTGCAGTTTCATCGGCAGCTAGGGTTAAAATGGTGCTAACCTTCCACCCGACTTTTCTGTCTAAAGAGATCATGGTTAGAAATATTGAAAAACTCCTATTTGGCCGAACTCCATTGTCCTAGAGGGGGGGCGGAGCATGAGCGTCTACCCCCCCATTTGTGAGTCTGGATCCAATTCCAACGAAACCGGTCCTGTCTCGTAACTGGTTCTAAAATTACTTCCTCCCGTAGTTTAGGACGAATGAGATGTTTGCCATGTATCGATGGGAAGCTGAATTTGCGACCAAGTGTGGTGGAGTAGAAATGCAAGATGTGGAACAAGATTTGTTCAGAGTTGCGTTTCAGACGTTATCTGAGTAGATTGTGTATAGTTTTTGTAGTGATGTATTTGTGATGTGTGAGTGGCACCATAGAATGGCGCTAGAGTCACCAGCAGATATTTGGCTCATATGGGCCGTTAACCTGGAATCTCGTAGCAGTAACCTTAAGTCCGCTGCTTGTTGAAGCAAGGCCTGGCTGTGTCATGCCTAGAACTTAACCTTGGCTAAACTATCTTTGGCATCTAAAACCTAAGCTTAGCGAAATGCATCTTGGGCTAAACCCCTAAGCTGTGTGAGCTAAACCCTAAAGCTGCAAAACCTAACTTGGATAAAACCTGGTTAGGTAGGTAAAGGGTAAGGTTTAGGGTTTAGGGGTTAGTCGATGGGTCAGAAAAAGTGTATATTTTAAGGTTATGAGGTGAAGGGTTTATGATAGGTAAGAGTGAGGTTAGGTTAGCGTGTGACGGGGTAATGTTAGGTTAATGGGTAGGAGTATAGGGTGTAGTGAATGGGAATAAGTCCAAACGTAATTGTGGAAGCATCACCCGTTTAATCATTGACTATCGACGAGAGGCTTAGGGTAGGGTTAGGTAGGTATAGGGGATATGTACCAAACATGGTATTTGTGGGAGCATCACCCTTTATCGATTCGATCGAGACCGAGTGGCTTACAACCTTGTACTGCAGTCTCAGGCACTGTTGGTGAATGGTGCTAACGCTCCACCCACTTTTCCGCAAAGATCATGGGTAAAAAAGTGAAAAAACGTCCAATTGCCGAGACTGATTTGTGCTGAGGGCAGCAGTCGGCCTACCCCCCATTGTAGACTAGTCATCCGAATCCACGTACCTTCCTCCGTTTCTGGTACACTTCCGTTAGTCCCGAGTTTATGAGCGATGAAATTGTTGCCATTTGGGTAAACGGTTGTGAGCTGAATATTGTACCAAGTGTGGTTGGTGCGAAAATGAGCAAGATGATTCGGAAAGTGTTACGAAATGTCGGTTACAGAGCGTTCTGAGTCGATATGTATAGGTTTAGGTATGATTTTATTTTTGTGATGTGATGACCTGTAGATGGCGCGAGATGTCACAAGATGTTGGCGTCATATGGCTCTTACCTGACTCTCTCCCAACCTTAATCCCTGCTGTTGAGCAAGCCTTGCTTAGTTTCATCCTAATACTTACCCTATGGCTTAAACCTAAAGCTTGAGTGTAGGGTAGGGTAGGTTAGGGGTTTGAGGGTGTTAGTAGGTAGTGGTTGAGGGTTAGGGTTAGGTGTTAGGTAGGAGTATTTTAGGGTTAGGTTAGGTAGGTTTAGGTTTAAGTGTTAGGTTAGGGTTAGGGTTTTGTAGGTTCTAAGGTAGGGTTATTCGTTGTGAAGGTAGTGTACAGGTATAGGTTAGGGTAGGTTAGGTTTAGGTTAGGTTTGAGGGTTATGGGTAAATAGGGGTGAGGGTAAGGAGTAAGGAGTAGGGGTAAGTAAGGAGTGGTAGGGGTTAGGTAAGTAGGGAGGTTTGGTTATGGTTAGGTGTAGTTAGGCGGTTAGTTAGGTGAGGTAAGGTAAGTGGGTATGGTTTATGGTAGGGTTAGTAGGTAAAGTAGGTAAGGTTAGGGTTAGTTAGGTTAGGGTTATGGGGGTTGGTTAGGGTTATAGGGGTTTAGGTTAGGGTATCGGGTTAGGGATATGTTAGGTTTAGGGGTTAGTTAGGTTAGTGTTTTGGTTAGGTATGGTAGGTAGTATGGTGTTAGTGTTATGTTAGTTAGGGTTGGTTTGGTCTAGGTTAGTTAGGGTTAGGGTAAGTTAGGAAGTTGGGTGTGGGGGATAGTAGGTTTGGATGTTTGTTTGGTTGGTTCAGGATTTAGGTGAGTTAGTTAGTTTAGGTTAGGTTACGTTAGTTATTAGGTAAGGGTAAGTTATGTGTGGAGGTATAAATCAAAATGAGGAGGAAACTTTAGGTTTAGGTAAGGTTTAGGGGATTATGTTAGAGTGTTGGTAGGTTAGAAGTATGTAGGTAAGGTGTAGGGTTTGGTTAGGTTAGGGTTGTAGTTATGTTAGGTTAGGGGTGGGTTTGGTTTTGGTTAGGTAGGTGTAGGTTAGGTTTAAGGGGTTGGTTTTGGTTGTGTTTGGTTTTGAGGGTTGTTAGGTGTAGGGGTTTTTTAGGGTAGGTTTGGTTTTGGGTATAGTTTTAGGGGTGTGGTATGGGGTTGGGTGGGGTAGGGAGGTTTGGATGGTTTTGGTTGATTAGTGTTTTGGGTTGTTTGTGGTGGGTGTGGTGGTTAGGTTTGGTGGGTTGTTGTTGTTTTGTTGTGGGTTGGTTGGTTGTTTTATTTATGTTGGGTTGTTGTGAGGTAGTTGTTTGTTTTTGTTGTGGGATGGGTGTTGGGTTGGGGATTGTTGGGGTGGGGTGGTTTGTGTGGGTGGGTTTGGGTTGTTTTTTGTGGTGTTTGGTTTGTTGAAGTTTGGGTTGGGGGTGGGAGTTGGTTTGTTGGGTGGTTGTTTGGGGTGTTGGGTTGGGTTGTTTGTTAGTTTGTAGGTTGGTTTGGTTTGGATTAGGTTATGGGATGGTTTAGTTTTATAGGTGTTGGTAGGTGGTTGGGTGTTCTAGGTTTGGGGTGGTTGGTGAGGTATGGTAAGTTGGTTTTTTGTGTGGTGGGGGTGTGTGTTATGTGTCGGTATTTGGTATTGGGGTTTGGGTTGGTATGTTGGGGTGGGGTTGTTGGTTTGGGGTGGGGTGTGGGGGTTGGTGTTGGAAGGGGTTGTCAGTGTGGGTGGGGGTGGGTAGGTGGTGTTTGGTGTGTGTGGGTTGGTTTGGTTGGTTTGTGTGGTTGGGAGGTGGGTGGGATGTGTTGTGTTTGGGGTTTGTGTTTTGTGGGAGTTTGGTTTTAGCGGTTAGTTTGGTGGTGGGTTTTGTGGGTTGGGGGTGGTGGTGTTGTGTGTGTGGTGGGTGGTGTTGTTGGTGTGGTTGGGGAGGGTTTGGAGATTTGTGTGGTTGTTGGTTTAGTTTTGTTAGGGTGGTTGTTGTGGGTGGTTTGGGTGTGGTGGTGGTGTGAGGGGTGTGGGGGAGGGGTTGGTGTGGGGTTGGTGTGTTTGGTTTGTTTGGTTTGGGTTTAGGGTGGTTGTGAGGGGTGGGTGGTTGTGTTGGTGGTTTGGGGGGTGGTTGGTAGTTGGGTAGTGGGTAGTTAGGTGGTAGGTGGGGTGGTGGTGTGGTTGTTTGGTTGGTGGAGGTTAGGTTGGTGGGGGTGAGGTTGGTGGGTTGGTTATGAGGAGTTGTTTGTTTTGGTGTGGGGGTGGTTGGGTTGTTGAGGTGTTGGGGGGTTGGTTGTTGGTTAGGTTTGGGTGTGGTTTGGGTGTGGGGTGTGTGTTGGGGGTGTGGGTGGTGGTGGTGTTGTGGTGGTGTTAGTTTGTGTTAGGTTTTATTGGTTGTTTGGGGTTGGGTGTTTGTTGTGGGGGGTGGTGGTGTGTGGTTTGTGTTTGGTGTGTTAGTTTGGTTGGTGTTTGGGAGTTGTGGTGAGGGGTAGGTTGGTGGTGTGGTTTGGTTTGTTTGGTTCGGTGGTTAGTTAGGGGTGTGGTTGGTAGGGGTGGTGTGTGTGGGTGTGTTTTAGGTTTGTTAGTGTGGTGTTGGGAGTTGGGTTGGTTAGGTTGGGTTTGTTTGGGTTGTTTGGTTGTGGGTTGTGTGTTGTTAGGTGTGAGTGTGTGGAGGTTGGAGGGTTTTTGGGTTTGGTTTTTTGAGTTGGATTGGGTTAGGGTGTGTTGGTTTGTGTGGTTGGTGTGGTGTGGTTTGTGTGTGGTGGGTTGTTTGGGTGGTGGGGTTGTGTTGTTTGTGGGGTGGGTGGGTTGGGTGGAAGTGTGGTTGGGAGGTTTTGTGGAGGGTTGGTGGGTGGGGGGTGGGGTGGGTGGTGGTTGGGTGTGGGTGGTGGTGGTGGGGTGGTGGTGGTTGGGTAGGGGAGGGTAGGGTTTGTGTGTGTGGTGTTTTGTGGGTGGTGAGGGGTGTGAGTGTGGTTGGTGTGTGTTGGGTGGTGGGTTAGGGGTGGGGGTAGGTGGGTGGGGTGGGGGGGGGGTGGGTGTTGAGTTTGGGTAGGTTAGTTATTAGGGGTGGGTGTTTGTTTGGGGAGTTTGGGTTTGGGGTGAGGTGGGTTGGGTGTGGTGTTTGGTGTGGAGGGTAGGTTGGTTGGTGGTGGTTGTGTGGGTGGGTGGTGGGGTTTTTGGGGTTGTGGGTGTTGGTGTTTTGGTGTGGGTGTGTTGGTAGGTGTTGTGTGGGGGTTTGGTTGGGTTTGTTTGGTTTGGGTGGAGGGTGGTTAGTTTTTATGGGTGTGTGTGGGTTTGGGGGTGGTGGGAATTGGTGGTTGGGTGGTTTGGTTGGTGGGTTGTGTTGGGTGTGTGGGTTGGGTTGGTGTGTGTTGTGTTGGGGGAGTTTTGGGTTTTGGGTTGTTTGGTTAGTGTTGGGTGGTGGGTGTGTTTGGTTATTAGTTAGTGGTTGTGTGGTGTGGTGTGGTTTGTAGGTGGATGGGGGGTGTTGGGTGTTGTTTGTTGGGTTGTTTGGTTGGGTGGGGAGTGGGTGTTGGTGTGTTGGTTTGGGTGGTGGTGTGGGTTGGGGTGGTTGTGGTGGTGAGGGGGGTTGGGTTGGGTTGTGGTGGGTGTGGTTAGTTGGTGTTTGGAGGGGTGTTGGTTGGGG
>JAPXFQ010000761.1:0-22500 GCA_028564705.1 Apricaphanius iberus | reverse complement strand
ACAACTCATTATTATAATTTGGAAATGTAAAAACAAATTTTGTATGATCATCAAATGGAGGGTTAAACATAAATCATTTGGAAATATAAATTTATATTATTCACAATTCATGGGGTGACAAAAAAAGTATTAAAACAACATGGGTTTATCATTATTTAGGGCCAAAACATTTCATGGGCAAATGATAATGTTAAATAATCTATTGGAGAAAGGAATTTTACACTAACATTAAACCAACGTCCAACTTATTTCATGTGAACAGGCGGGTATAAAAGGGAGGAGCGTAAGTTTCAGCTCACTTTTGCCCTAACCTTCGAGCAGTCAACATCTCTCCAGCTAGACTGATCATTATAGTTTTTAGTGTGTCCGTTGCCTGAAGAAGATTTATTTTTATCGAAACGTTGCCAGGACACACCTTCCTTCGTTGTTTATCTCTTTTTAGTTGTATTACGATTACATTATCTTTTGTTTTTCACTACGCTTAGTTTATTTCTTTATTTTGTTATTTTTGTAAATATACATATTTTACATTAATACAAACAATACCAAAAGATCACAGCAAATCCCAAGATGGGGGATTTGGACGGCTGGACCCTGGTCCAGCGGGGTCGCCGACACCGTCAGGATCGACGTCCCTACTGGAACGACGGAGGAGGGTGGATGGAGAGAGCACCTCCTGCCCCCACTCGGGGACGGGTTTTTGACCCTCGCCCTACCCTACCCTTACCCTACCCTAACCCCTAACCCTTTAGCCAAGCTTAGGTTTAGCCAAGGTTAAGTTTAGGCATGAACAGCCAGGCCTTGCTCCAACAGCCCGCGGACTTAAGGTTAGGGAGAAGAGTCCAGGTAAGGCCATATGAGCCAACTCTGGTGACTCTAGCGCCATCTACTGGTCACTCACACTCACAAAAAACATCACTACAAACCTATACCAATCGACTCAGAACGCTCTGAAACGCACTCCTGAACACTTTCCACATCTTGCATTTCGCCCACCACACTTGGTCAAATTCAGCTCACACCGTTACCATGGCAACATTTCCATCGCTCATAACTCGGGAACGGAACGTCGTACAGACACGGGACAGGTACCGTTGGATTCGGAAGCCTCACAAATGGGGGGGTAGGACGCCATGCTCCGCCCCTCAGACCAACCGTTCGGCCAATAGGACGTTTTTTCACTTTTTACCCATGATCCTTTGCGAAAAGTGGGTGGAGCGTTAGCACCATTCCAACCAGCTGCCCGAGACGCATCCAACGGTGTAAGCCTCGTCCCGATCAGACATCGATAAAGGGTGATGCTCCACAATTACAGTTTGGTACATATCCCCTATACCTAAGTCATTTTCTGTTTATATCCCCTATATCCCAATCTGTTTTGTTCATGTTTTATGTTATATAATAAGGATAAATTGATCATAGTAAAAGAACAAATTAGACACTTAGACTAAATTTTAGTACCACACTGAAACTCAAAGGAGGAGGACACGAGAACAGAACAGGGGGTGCCTAAACGAAATTGTACGTTGCAGGGGAACACAGAGGAACAGAAAAAGAGAAACACAGAGGGGATATGCACAGGACCTGAAGAAGACACAAAACCAAGTCGACACGTTGTCAACGAAAGTGCATATAAAAGCAACATAAAAGCCAAGAAGAGCAAAGCAAAGAAACAATTCTAATTAAAAGGAAGTAAGGGAAAGAGAGGGTAAACATATCTAAACTAGAAAAAACGAATTATTAATTATAGAGACACTGCAGTGAATTGTATGTCTGGCCAGTGCATTTTCCGGTTTCTAACCGGTTTATTTCATGTCCCCTAACCCTAACCCTCTAACCCCTAACCCTTAATTAGGGCCTAATTAGAGCCATCCCTAACCAACAAAATAGATTATGGAATTACTCATTTTATTTATTCCCTGATGGTTTTAGAGCTTCAAAAGTCATTTCATTGGCTTCAGCTCTTCTCAACGATCAATTGAATTATAATTTTATCCAAATCGGACAACATGCAATTCCGGATGAATCCACGGGGTGGCGCTTCATTCCAATTTTCAATTCCATGTTCCAAATCACATGCATTCATATTGGAAAAAAAAAAAAAAAAATTGTACAGACTTGAGAGTACATTTAGACTCATCAGCATGACTCAAACTACCCACGCATCAATTTTGGGGACTCTGCCTCATTAGGAACACACACAAATACACATTAAAAAATCCATCACAAGTTCCAAATCCCATTCATTCCTATGGGGACACAATCTGAAACTTTTTGTACACACTCTGGAGTACTTATACACTCATTAGCATGCCTCAACATACCCAAATCTCAATTTTTGGGACTCTAGGTCATTTGGTAACGCTGGTAAATGGACATTCCAAATTTCGTCACAACTACCAATTCCCATGCATTCCTATGGGGCAAAAATCTGAACTTTTTGGGAGCAACTCTGGAGTACTTTTGGACTCATTAGCATGACCCAAAATACACAAACATCAATTTTGGGGACTCTGGCTCGTTGAGAAAACCCACAAATGGACATTCCAAATTACATCACAAGTTCCAACTCCCATGCATTCCTATGGGGCCAAAATCTGAACTTCTTTGGAGCAACTCTGGAGTACCTGTGGACTCATTAGCATGCTTTAACATACACACATCTCAATTTTCGGGACTATAGCTCATTGGGAACGCCCACAAATAAACATAAAAAATTTAATCACAACTACCAAATCCCATACATTCCTATGGGGAGTAAATCTGAACTTTTTTGGACAGACTCTGGAGTACTACTAGACTCATTAGCATGCTTTAACACACCCACATATCAATTTTGGGGACTGTACCTCATTCGGAACACCCACAAATGGACATTCAACACTACATCACAAGTTCCAAATCGCATGCATTCCAATGGGCCCAAAATCTGAACTTTTTGGAGCAACTCTGGAGTACGTGTGGACTCATTAGCATGCCTCAACATAATCAAACATCAATTTTGGAGACTCTGGCTCATTGAGAACACCCACAAATGGAAATTCCAAAATCCATCACAAGTTCCAACTCCCATGCATTTGTATGGGACCAAAATTTGAAGTGTTTTGGAAAGACTCTGGAGTAATTCTACAACCATTAGAATGCACCAAAATACTCAAACATACATTTTGGAGACTCTGGCTCATTGAGAACACCCAGAAGTGGGCATTCCAAAATCCATCACAAGTTCCAACTCCCATGCATTCCTATGGGCCGTAAATCTAAATCTTTTTTTACTGACTCTGGAGTACTTTTAGAGTCATTAGCAGGCCTCAACATACACACACCTCAATTTTGGGGACTATGGCTCATTGGGAACACCCACAAATGGACATTCCAAAATCCATCTCAAGTTCCAACTCACATGCATTCCTATGGGGCCAAAATATGAACTTTTTGTGGTGCAACTCTGGATTACTTGTGGAATCATTAGCATGCCTAAAAATACACAAACATGAATTTTGGGGACTATCGCTCATTGGGAATGCACACAAATGGACATTCCAAATTTCATCACAACTACCAACTCCCATGCATTCCTATGCGGCATAAATATGGAGTTTTTCAGAAAAACTATAAAGTACTTGGAGACTCATTAGCATGCCTCAACATACAAAGACATCGATTTTGGGGACTCTGGCTCATTGGGAACGCCTACAAATGGACATTCCCAGTTACATCACAGGTTCAAACTCCCATGTATTCCTATAGGGCCAAAATCTGAACTTTTTGGGAGCAACTCTGGAGTACTTGTGGACTCATTACCATACTTTAACATACACAAATCTCAATTTTCGGGACTCTAGCTCATTGGGAACGCCCACAAATACAAATTCAAAGTTTCATCACACCTACCAAATAACGTGCATTCCTACAGGGCGTATATCTGAACTTTTTGGACAGACTCTGGAGTACTTCAAGACTCATTAGCATGCTTTAACATACCCACATATCAATTTTGGGGACTCTAGGTCATTGGAAACGCCCACAAATGGACATTCCACATTTCATCAAGAGTTCAAACTCCCATGCATTCTTTTGGGCGTAAATCTGAAGTGTTTTGGAAAGACTCTGGAGTAATTCTACAACCATTAGAATGCATCAAAATACTCAAACATACATTTTGGAGACTCTGGCTAATTGAGAACACCCACAAATGGGGATTCAAAAATCCATCACAAGTTCCACCTCCCATGCATTCCTATGGTGCGTAAATCTAAACTTTTTTTACTGACTCTGGAGTACTTTTAGAGTCATTAGCAGGCCTCAACATACCCACAAATCAATTTTGGGGACTATGGTTCATTGGGAACACCCACAAATTGACATTCCAAAATCCATCACAAGTTCCAACTCCCATGCATTACTATGGGGCCAAAATCTGAACTTTTTAAGAGCAACTCTGGAGTACTTGTGGACTCATTAGCATGCTTTAACATACTCACATCTCAATTTTGGGGACTATGGCTCATTGGGAACACCCACAAATGGAAATTCCAAATTTCATCACAAGTACAAAATCCCATACATTCCTATGGGGCCATATTCTGAACTTTTTCAGAGAGACATTGGAGTGCTTTTAGACTCATTAGCATGCATCAACATACCCAAACATCAATTTCGGAGACTAGCCTCCTCCTGTAAATGGAATCAGGCTGCTCTCTTCTTCTGTCTTTAAATTATAGGCCTTCAAAGTGCCTCCGCAATTTCATTTATGGCCCACTTAATAGATGAGAATCTGGAATTATTAGATAAGAATCTGGAATCAATTTGTCTCTTAATAACTCACTGAAAACTGTGCCTAGACTGATGCAGACATCTGTACATGATAAAGCAATCTTCAAGCCTCCTCTGGTACATGGAATCAGGCTGTTGTCTTCTTCTGTCTTTAAATATTAGGCCTTCAAAGTGCATCCACAATTTCAATTATGTCCCACTTCATAGACGAGGATCTGGAATTATTAGATAAGAATCTGGATTCACTTTGTGTCTTAATAGCTCATTGAAACTTGTGGCTACAGTGATGCAGACATCTGTACATGACAAAGCAATCTTCAAGCCTCCTCTGGTACATAGAACCAGGCTATTCTCTTCTTCTGTCTTTACATTATAGGCCTTCAAAGTGACTCCACAATTTCATTTATGGCCCACCTTTCTGTACACTGTCTGTGTACAGAAAGGAAGTGGAACAGCTGGTTCTCTGGTGCAGTCAGAACCACCTGGAGCTAAACCCGCTCAAAACTGTGGAGATGACAGTGGACTTCAGGAAGAGACCACCATCAACATCTCCTCTCATGATCCTCAACAAGCCAGTCCCCACAGTGGAGTCTTTCAGGTTCCTAGGATCCACCATCACACGGGACCTGAAGTGGACCTCACACATCAACATAATAAGGAAAAAGGCCCAGCAAAGGCTGTACTTTCTGCGTCAGCTCAGGAAGTTCAACCTGCCCCAGGAGCTGCTGATCATCTTCTACACAGCAATAGTCCAGTCTGTCCTGACCTCATCCATCTCTGTCTGGTTCGGATCCGTCACCAGGCAAGACAAGGACAGACTGCAGAGAACAGTCAGGACTGCAGAGAGGATCATAGGAACCGATCTTCCCTCCATTCAGGACCTATTCCGGGCCAGGGTCAGGAAGCGGGCCAGGAAAATCACCTCTGACCCCTCACACCCTGGCCACAATCTGTTTAGGCTCCTCCCCTCAGGTCGGCGTTACAGAGCGTTGTACGCCAAAACCACCCGACACAAAAACAGTTTTTTCCCCCAGGCTGTCGCTCTGACGAACTCTGTCTAGTCACAGTGTGTGAGTGCACTCACATAACAATAAACTATAACTCTGCACTTCTGTACATACTCACTGTAAAATAACCCCGGCTTGGTGTATATATTATCCTTTATTATTTACGATCTGATATTTATTTGTATTTTTAATTATTTTTGTTCTTATTTTTCTTTTTTTTTTTCTTTTTTTTTTTCACTTATTCAAGTTCTGTACTGGAGGAAAAAGTTTGCCGGAGTCAAATTCCTTGTATGTGACATACTTGGCCAATAAACTGATTCTGATTCTGATTCTGATTCTGATTCTTAACAGATGAGAATCTGGATTCAGTTTGTGTCTTAATAACTCATTGAAACTTGTGGCTACAGTGATGCAGACATCTGTACATGATAAAGCAATGTTCAAGCCTCCTCTGGTACATAGAATCAGGCTGTTCTCTTATTCTGTCTTTAAATTATAGGCCTTCAAAGTGCCTCCACAATTTCATTTATGGCCCACTTAATAGATGAGAATCTGGAATTATTAGATAAGAATCTGGAATCACTTTGTCTCTTAATAACTCACTGAAAACTGTGCCTAGACTGATGCAGACATCTGTACATGATAAAGCAATCTTCAAGCCTCCTCTGGTACATGGAATCAGGCTGTTCTCTTCTTCTGTCTTTAAATTATAGGCCTTCAAAGTGCCTCCACAATTTCATTTATGGCCCACTTAATAGATGAGAATCTGGAATTATTAGATAAGAATCTGGAATCACTTTGTCTCTTAATAACTCACTGAAAACTGTGCCTAGACTGATGCAGACATCTGTACATGATAAAGCAATCTTCAAGCCTCCTCTGGTACATGGAATCAGGCTGTTGTCTTCTTCTGTCTTTAAATTATAGGCCTTCAAAGTGCCTCCACAATTTCATTTATGGCCCACTTAATAGACGAGGATCTGGAATTATTAGATAAGAATCTGGAATCACTTTGTCTCTTAATAACTCACTGAAAACTGTGCCTAGACTGATGCAGACATCTGTACACGATAAAGCAATCTTCAAGCCTCCTCTGGTACATGGAATCAGGCTGTTGTCTTCTTCTGTCTTTAAATTATAGGCCTTCAAAGTGCCTCCACAATTTAATTTATGGCCCACTTAATAGATGAGAATCTGGATTCACTTTGTGTCTTAATAACTCATTGAAACTTGTGGCTAGAGTGATGCAGACATCTGTACATGATAAAGCAATCTTCAAGCCTCCTCTGGTACATGGAATCAGGCTGTTCTCTTCTTCTGTCTTTAAATTATAGGCCTTCAAAGTGCCTCCACAATTTCATTTATGGCCCACTTAATAGACGAGGATCTGGAATTATTAGATAAGAATCTGGAGTCACTTTGTCTCTTAATAACTCGTTGAAAACTGTGCCTACACTGATGCAGACATCTGTACATGATGAAGCAATCTTCAAGCCTCCTCTGGTACATGGAATCAGGCTGCTCTCTTCTTCTCTCTTTAAATTATAGGCCTTCAAAGTGCCTCCACAATTTCATTTATGGCACACTTAATAGACGAGGATCTGGATTCACTTTGTGTCTTAATAACTCATTGAAACTTGTGGCTACAGTGATGCAGACATCTGTACATGATAAAGCAATCTTCAAGCCTCCTCTGGTACATAGAATCAGGCTGTTCTCTTCTTCTGTCTTTAAATTATAGGCCTTCAAAGTGCCTCCACAATTTCATTTATGGCCCACTTAATAGATGAGAATCTGGAATTATTAGATAAGAATCTGGAATCACTTTGTCTCTTAATAACTCACTGAAAACTGTGCCTAGACTGATGCAGACATCTGTACATGATAAAGCAATCTTCAAGCCTCCTCTGGTACATGGAATCAGGCTGTTGTCTTCTTCTGTCTTTAAATTATAGGCCTTCAAAGTGCCTCCACAATTTCATTTATGGCCCACTTAATAGATGAGAATCTGGAATTATTAGATAAGAATCTGGAATCACTTTGTCTCTTAATAACTCACTGAAAACTGTGCCTAGACTGATGCAGACATCTGTACATGATGAAGCAATCTTCAAGCCTCCTCTGGTACATGGAATCAGGCTGCTCTCTTCTTCTCTCTTTAAATTATAGGCCTTCAAAGTGCATCCACAATTTAATTTATGGCACACTTAATAGACGAGGATCTGGAATTATTAGATAAGAATCTGGATTCACTTTGTGTCTTAATAACTCATTGAAACTTTTGGCTACAGTGATGCATACATCTGTACATGATAAAGCAATCTTCAAGCCTCCTCTGTTACATAGAACCAGGCTGTTCTCTTCTTCTGTCTTTAAATTATAGGCCTTCAAAGTGACTCCACAATTTCATTTATGGCCCACTTAATAGATGAGAATCTGGATTCACTTTGTGTCTTAATAAATCATTGAAACTTGTGGCTACAGTGATGCAGACATCTGTACATGATAAAGCAATATTCAAGCCTCCTCTGGTACATGGAATTAGGCTGTTCTCTTCTTCTGTCTTTAAATTATAGGCCTTCAAAGTGCCTCCACAATTTCATTTATGGCCCACTTAATAGACGAGGATCTGGAATTATTAGATAAGAATCTGGAGTCACTTTGTCTCTTAATAACTCTTTGAAAACTGTGCCTACACTGATGCAGACATCTGTACATGATGAAGCAATCTTCAAGCCTCCTCTGGTACATGGAATCAGGCTGCTCTCTTCTTCTCTCTTTAAATTATAGGCCTTCAAAGTGCCTCCACAATTTCATTTATGGCACACTTAATAGACGATCTGGAATTATTAGATAAGATTCTGGAATCACTTTGTCTCTTAATAACTCATTGAAAACTGTGCCTAGACTGATGCAGACATCTGTACACGATAAAGCAATCTTCAAGCCTCCTCTGGTACATATAACCAGGCTGTTCTCTTCTTCTGTCTTTAAATTATATGCCTTCAAAGCGCCTCCACAATTTCATTTATGCCCCACTTAATAGATGAGAATCTGGAATTATTACATAAGTATCTGGAATCACCTTGTCTCTTAATAACTCATTGAAAACTGTGCCTAGACTGATGTATACATCTGTACATGATAAAACAATCTTCAAGCCCCCTCTGGTACATGGAATCAGGCTGCTCTATACTTCTGTCTTTAAATTATAGACCTTCAAAGTGCCTCCACAATTTCATTTATGGCCCACTTCATAGATGAGAATCTGGAATTATTAGATACGAATCTGGAATCACTTTGTGTCTTAATAACTCGTTGAAAACTGTGACTACACTGATGCAGACATCTGTACATGATAAAGCAATCTTCAGGCCTCCTCTGGTACATGGAATCAGGCTGTTGTCTTCTTCTGTCTTTAAATTATACGCCTTCAAAGTGCCTCCACAATTTCATTTATGGCCCACTTAATAGACGAGGATCTGGAATTATTAGATAAGAATCTGGATTCACTTTGTGTCTTAATAACTCATTGAAACTTGTGGCTACAGTGATGCATACATCTGTACATGATAAAGCAATCTTCAAGCCTCCTCTGGTACATAGAACCAGGCTGTTCTCTTCTTCTGTCTTTAAATTATATGCCTTCAAAGTTCCTCCACAATTTCATTTATGGCCCACTTAATAGATGAGAATCTGGAATTATTAGATAAGAATCTGGAATCACTTTGTCTCTTAATAACTCATTGAAAACTGTGCCTAGACTGGTGCAGAGATCTGTACATGATAAAGCAATCTTCAAGCCTCCTCTGGTACATAGAACCAGGCTGTTCTCTTCTTCTGTCTTTAAATTATAGGCCTTCAAAGCGCCTCCACAATTTCATTTATGCCCCACTTAATAGATGAGAATCTGGAATTATTACATAAGTATCTGGAATCACTTTGTCTCTTAATAACTCATTGAAAACTGTGCCTAGACTGATGCATACATCTGTACATGATAAAGCAATCTTCAAGCCTCCTCTGGTACATGGAATCAGGCTGCTCTCTACTTCTGTCTTTAAATTATAGGCCTTCAAAGTGCCTCCACAATTTCATTTATGGCCCACTTCATAGATGAGAATCTGGATTTATTAGATACGAATCTGGAATCACTCTGTGTCTTAATAACTCGTTGAAAACTGTGCCTACACCGATGCAGACATCTGTACATGATAAAGCAATCTTCAAGCCTCCTCTGGTACATGGAATCAGGCTGTTCTCTTCTTCTGTCTTTAAATTATAGGCCTTCAAAGTGCCTCCACAATTTCATTTATGGCCCACTTAATAGACGAGGATCTGGAATTATTAGATAAGAATCTGGATTCACTTTGTGTCTTAATAACTCATTGAAACTTGTGGCTACAGTGATGCAGACATCTGTACATGATAAAGCAATCTTCAAGCCTCCTCTGGTACATAGAATCAGGCTGTTCTCTTCTTCTGTCTTTAAATTATAGGCCTTCAAAGTGCCTCCACAATTTCATTTATGGCCCACTTAATAGATGAGAATCTGGAATTATTAGATAAGAATCTGGAATCACTTTGTCTCTTAATAACTCATTGAAAACTGTGCCTAGACTGATGCAGACATCTGTACATGATAAAGCAATCTTCAAGCCTCCTCTGGTACATGGAATCAGGCTGTTCTCTTCTTCTGTCTTTAAATTATAGGCCTTCAAAGTGCCTCCACAATTTCATTTATGGCCCACTTAATAGATGAGAATCTGGAATTATTAGATAAGAATCTGGAATCACTTTGTCTCTTAATAACTCATTGAAAACTGTGCCTAGACTGATGCAGACATCTGTACATGATAAAGCAATCTTCAAGCCTCCTCTGGTACATGGAATCAGGCTGCTCTCTACTTCTGTCTTTAAATTATAGGCCCTCAAAGTGCCTCCACAATTTCATTTGTGGCCCACTTAATAGATGAGAATCTGGAATTATTAGATAAGAATCTGGAATCACTTTGTCTCTTAATAACTCATTGAAAACTGTGCCTAGACTGATGCAGACATCTGTACATGATAAATCAATCTTCAAGCCTCCTCTGGTACATGGAATCAGGCTGCTCTCTACTTCTGTCTTTAAATTATAGGCCCTCAAAGTGCCTCCACAATTTCATTTGTGGCCCACTTAATAGATGAGAATCTGGAATTATTAGATAAGAATCTGGAATCACTTTGTCTCTTAATAACTCATTGAAAACTGTGCCTAGACTGATGCAGACATCTGTACATGATAAATCAATCTTCAAGCCTCCTCTGGTACATGGAATCAGGCTGCTCTCTACTTCTGTCTTTAAATTATAGGCCCTCAAAGTGCCTCCACAATTTCATTTGTGGCCCACTTAATAGATGAGAATCTGGAATTATTAGATAAGAATCTGGAATCACTTTGTCTCTTAATAACTCATTGAAAACTGTGCCTAGACTGATGCAGACATCTGTACATGATAAATCAATCTTCAAGCCTCCTCTGGTACATGGAATCAGGCTGCTCTCTACTTCTGTCTTTAAATTATAGGCCCTCAAAGTGCCTCCACAATTTCATTTGTGGCCCACTTAATAGATGAGAATCTGGAATTATTAGATAAGAATCTGGAATCACTTTGTCTCTTAATAACTCATTGAAAACTGTGCCTAGACTGATGCAGACATCTGTACATGATAAATCAATCTTCAAGCCTCCTCTGGTACATGGAATCAGGCTGCTCTCTACTTCTGTCTTTAAATTATAGGCCCTCAAAGTGCCTCCACAATTTCATTTGTGGCCCACTTAATAGATGAGAATCTGGAATTATTAGATAAGAATCTGGAATCACTTTGTCTCTTAATAACTCATTTAAACTTGTGCCTACAGTGATGCAGCAATCTGTACATGACACAGCAATCTTCAAGCTTCCTCTGGTACAGGGAATTAGGCTGCTCTCTTCCTCTTTCTTTAAGTTATAGGCCTTTGAAGTGATTCCACAATTGGTTCTATGCCCACTTTTTAGATGAGACCCTGCCATTACTTTGTCTGTTTATAACTCATCAATACTTGAACCTAGGCCATTGTTTTGCAATCCAGGTCCTCAGGCCCCACTGCCCTGCACCTTTTTTAATGTGTTCCCACCTGATGGAATTTCATCACAGCCACCTAAGCCGCCATTCATTTCATTCGGGTCTTACACATTAATTCCTATGGGGCCATAATCTTAACTTTTTGTAGAGAAGCTGGAGTACTTTTAGACTCATTAGCATGCCTGAACATATCCAAACATCACTTTTGGGGACTCTGGCTCATTGGGAACACCCACAAATGGACATTCCAATTTTCATTCCACAATTTCATTTATGACCCACTTAATAAATGAGAATTGTCTCTTAATAACTCATTGAAAACTGTGCCTAGACTGATGCAGCCATCAGTACATGATAAAGCAATCGTCAAGCCTCCTCCGGTACATGGAATCAGGCTGCTCTCTTCTTCTCTCTTTAAATTATAGGCCTTCAAAGTGCCTCAACAATTTCATTTATGGCCCACTTCAATGATGAGAATCTGAAATTATTACATAAGAATCTGGAATCACGTTGGCTCTTAATAACTCATTGAAAACTGTTCCTACACTGATGCAGACATCTGTACATGATAAAGCAATCTTCAAGCCTCCTCTGGTACATGGAATCAGGCTGATCTCTTCTTCTGTCTTTAAATTATAGGCCTTCAAAGTGCCTCCACAATTGAATTTATCGCCCACTTAATAGATGAGCACCTGGAATAATTAGATAACATCCAATTTTTGATCTTTTTGAGTCACAAATGTAAATTTGTATAAGTCTAGACGCAACTTCCAAAAGCATGAATGTGGAAGATGCCTCCCTAATGTGTACATCTGGTATTTTAAAGATTTCTGCTTTTGAATATCTCTATAATCAATTTCCAAATTGATTATTTTGGAACATCAATTCTGATTTTGCATTTGTGCGATCTAAGATAATTCCACATTTGTTTTTATCAGTCTTTATATTCCACATTTGTTCATCTTCCATGTAAAATCTTGCATCATCAATCAAAATACACATTTAGAAACGACAGAAAAAATTGCTTTTAAAACAATCTTTATTAGAACATCAAACTTAGATATGAAGAAACTTTTCACATTGTTGACCTTACAGAACATTTGGAGCACAGGGTTTCCCATCTCCTCCCTTCTCAGCACTCCACCCCTCCCTCACATCAGGGAGCCCCCTTTGTGAATATTTTTTGAAACAGTCACTCTTAGAACATTAAACTTAGATATGTAGAAACTTTCACATTGTTTACCTTAAAGAACATTTGGAGCACAGGGTTGCCCATCTCCTCCCTTCTCAGCACTTCACCCCTCCCTCACATTAGGAAGCCCCCTTTTTGATAATTCCATTCCCCATTTTCACAGAGAGGGACATGCTATTCTCCCTTTCTAGTGGGGGGGGGTCAATGCTCGAGTCTTCATTTTCAGCCAGTGAGCTGAGACGTTCAGGTGAATAAGGTGGGGGAGGTCCTAAGGGTGGGACAGGTGATGAGGGACGTAAGGAGGATGGGGGAGCTGAGGTGGGTGTGGAAGGCAAATTGGCCACTTGGGATTCGGTGCTGGTGCCAGTGTCTGTGGCGGTGCCTGTGGCGGTGCCGCCGCCTTTGCCAGTACCGTCATCTGGATGGAGTTTTTTGGCATCCTTGGTGGCGCTGAACCCTTCGCATTCCATGGCGACTTTCTTTTCCGGCTGACAGGTCTCAAAAAGAGGAGGAAATGAATGGGGAAGAGAAGGGGGAAAAATTAGCAGATATTGGGGATTAACAAAGATGGGCTTGTCACATTGATACGTGGTTGGAGGCAAGCTGAGAGTCTGAAGAAGGAAAAGGTTACAGATTTCAATCTAATAATACGAAAGCAAATGCAAAGAGAGATATGTTGACAATTGTGTCTTTGGCCAATATTGCTGTATGTAAATTCATGGCCATTCCAATTTTCCATTACCTTTTTTGTATCAGATTCCAAATTCATATCTATGCATTTAGCTTCAAAATTAGACATTAGAATTTGGTTTTGCTGCAATTATCCTAGGTTACATACATATGGTCTGCAAAAATCTTACAAATTCAACCGTGATGAACGTCAACATGCATATAATACACGCTTAATTGGCAGGAGCTCTTTGGATTCTTACCATGCGGTCGGAACTGCTGCAGGGGAAATGAACTGACAGTGGCCGATACGTCACAGGTCATTAGGAGCAGCTCATTGTATTTATTTGGGGGGGGGTTCACTTCAGTTTTGGACGTTTTACAGGTGGCTAACAAAATGTGTTGTAAAATTTCTGAAAGTATCACTACCAAAAATTTCCTTAACTGAACATAAGGACACCGGCTAAAACCAGTGGGATTCAACAGTAAATTTGTTACTTTTCCATTAAGAAGTACCCTGTCAAATTATTGAAGATGGAACGATCCAAAGAAAGGAAATACAGCCAAATTTCATCATCCAAAATATATCTCCCAATCAATTGCTTTGAATTTATACCATTTTGATGACGCCATTTTGGTATCTATTTAATAATTATTATTTCCCTCCTATATTATTATTATTATATCTACTCCAATTTCCCGCCTCCACATTTTCATCTGATCAACTTGGGGACTCTAGCTCATTGGGAACACCCAAAAATGGACATTCCAACTTTCATTCTATACTTCCAAATAACATGTATTCCTATGGGCACCAAATTGGAACTTCTTTGTAGAGACTTGGGAGTACTGTGAGACTCATTAGCATGCCTCACCATAACAACACATCCAATTTGGGGACTGTAGCTCATTGGGAGTGCCTACTAATTGACATTCCAATGTTCACTCCACAATTGAATCCATGGCCTACTTAATAGATGAGAATCTGGAATCATTAGATTAGAATCTGGAATAACTTTGTCTCTTAATAACTCATTGATACTTGTACCTAGAGTGATGCAGCCATCTACACATGAGACAGCAATCTTCAAGCCTCCTCTGGTACATGGATTCAGGCTGCTGTCTTCTTCTGTCTTTGAGTTACAGGCCTTTAAAGTGATTCCACAATTGTTTCTATGCCCACTTAATAGACTCTGGCATTACTTTGTCCCTTTATAACTCATTAATACTTGTACATAGGTCATTGTCAATTCAGGTCCTTAGGCCCCATTGCCCTGCATGTTTTCAATGTGTTCCAACCTGATTCAATTTCTTTGCAGCCAGTTAACCCGCCATTCTTTGAATTCAGGTTTTACCCATTAAATTCTGTGGGGCAAAAATTGGAACTTCTTCGTGGAGACTTGGGAGTACTTGTAGTCTCATAAGCATGCCTCAACATATCCAAACATCAATTTTGGGGATTCTGGCTCATTGGGAATGCCCACCAATTGACTTTCTAATTTTCATTCCACAATTGAATTCATGGCCCACTTAATAGATGATAATCTGGAATTATTGGATAAGAATCTGGAATCACTGTCTCTTAATAACTCATTGATACTTGTACCTAGAGTGATGCTGCCATGTCAACATGATAAAGCAATCTTCAGGCTTAATCTTGTACATGAAATAAGACTGCTCTCTTCTTCTGTTTTTAAATTATAGGCTTTCAAAGTGATTACAAATTGAATCTATGGCCCACTTAATAGATGAGAATCTGGAATAGTTAGAAAATAATCATGTATCATTATGTCCCCTAATAACTGATCAAAACTGAAAAAGGAGGCAGACTCACTGGTCTTTAAACATTTATTTTCAACAATTCTGCTGAGATTCACATTTTTTTAAGTTAAAAGCATGATAAAAAAAATAAAAATGTTTGTGCTTATCTGTGTGTGTGGGCTTGTGTATGCATGTGTGTTAGAGTATGTGTGTGTAAATCAGTCTGAGTGAGTACTTATAAAAGTACTATGAAATCAAGATACAAATAAAATGATTAAATTAGGACGTCAGCATTATTCCCGATTTAAAGATCAATTTAGAAACAAAAAACACCACATCTAATGGGGTTTGTGGCACCAACTCTGATTTTTCCAAGAATATAGGATGAGGTAAACATTTCTAAATTTAAAGATAAATCAACTTACATGCAGTCAAGCAGCAAGCATTTTTAAACGAAACTAATTCCCATCCAGGGCCAAAAACTGCCACCCAGTTCTCTTCACTTATGGTTTCATGCCTTAACCCCTGATCCAGCAAACAAAAACGATAACTAAACACCTCCTGGGGTTAATGGCACAAACTCCTGGAACACATTCCAAGTCCTGCCTGCCTAGGGCTTCTGCACCTCCTGTGCTTGGGTTTGTGGCATCTGGTCAACTGGTGCGTCTTGGAAATAATCTGAGGTCTCCTGGATCATAGGCTCTGGATCACAAATCGGGTCTGCTTCGGTTTGTTGAATCAGGTCCTCCGGTGTTTCTTGGACACATTCTGATGTCTCCTGGATCATAGGCTCTGGATCACAAACCGGGTCTGCTTCGGCTTGTGGAATCAGGTCTTCCGGTGTTTCCTGAACAGATTCTGATGTCTCCTTGATCATAGGATCTGGAACACAACCCAGGTCTGCTTGGGTTTGTGGCATCATGTCTTCTGGTGTTTCTGTGAAAGATTCTGATGTCTCCTGGATCATAGGATCAGGAACACGACCCGTGTTTGTGGCATCATATCTTCTGGTGTTTCTGTGACAGATTCTGATGTGTCCTGGATCATAGGATCTGGAACACACCCCGGGTCCTGTCTGGCTGAGGCATCCTCCTCTTCGGTTTGTAGCATTTTTTCGGGAGTCTGCTCTATGTGGCTAACAGGTGCTGGCACATACCATGGGACCTGCTCAGTTGGAGGCGCTGGCACACTTTCAGTAGCGTTGGCAATCAGGGGCTCAGGGTTGCTTCTTGGTTCCTCCTGAGCTGCGGGTGCTGCGGTGAACGCTGTGGCCTGCTCAGCAAGGTGTGCTGGAAGGGTCTCTGCCATGGGTGCTTGCCCAAGGAGGGCATTGTAAAAATTTGCTTTTTGGGCATAATAGTCTGCAATTGGTTGCCTCAACCTCTCAACAACACAGGCACACTTGGAAGGTGTGTAGATGTGTGGTTGTGAGACAGATTCTTCGTCTGGGAAATCCAATTTCTTCTTGGACCTGCGAGGTTGAGCCGATGGAAGGCTGTCCTGTGATGAGGGTATGTTTAAATTCCGGGTGATTTTGCCCACTTTTCCAGACAGGTCTTTGTTGGCCTGGACATCCCAACAAAAAACAAAAAAAACTATTACAACTTCAAATCAATACTATGGCCAGATTCAAACTGGCATCAAGTACTTATCTGAGCAGGTACCTTGACTTTCGACTTGGACTTGGGACGTGAAGGATCTGGATAAGATGGGGGCTCATCCTCTGCGGTCTCATTCTTTGATGATTCATCAATGGGTTTGGAAAACCCACGAACCCTCTTTCTTTCCATCAATTTCATCTTCTCGTCAGAGGACAATGAGGAGCTTGAATCAGGTCCGTCATCATAGACAATTTCCTCATCATCTGAGCTTGTCTCTGGTGTATCCTCAATTTTGTCATCTGGTAAGGATGAGGAGTCATCGCTGTCATCCAAATTTTCTGAGGATTTAACAAAAGCCTCCTTGAGGGCTTTCATCCTCAGTTTTCTCGTTTGATATGCCATGTTTTTGTCTGGCAGAGCTACATAAAATTTTTCTGCTGTAGTGGGGTCATGGCACATTGAGTGAGCCACCTCCTTCCTCTCCTTCTCTGTGAGGTGAATCTTGGCCTGTGAACCCAAATAAAGAAATATGTGTAAAATAATCTGAAAGCCTTCCAAATTCTCACCTACTACTTCCAGATTCAGACCTAATAGATGGAAATCTAAACTAGATGAGCATTGTGAAATACTTATTCTCAATTCAGTTTATTTTTGAATTCAGTTTATTTATGTAGCGTCATCTCAAGACACTTTACAAGAAAAGTTATTACAATACAATTTTTTTGTATTTAATTTAGGAATTAGAGAACCACATAAAATTGCGTCGTGACTTCTCAGCAATCCCTCACACTGAGCAAGCATGAAGCGAGAGTGGAGAGGAAAAACTCCCTTTTAACAGGAAGTAACCTCCAACAGAAACAGGCTCAGCACAAGCGGTCATCTGCCGAGACCATCTGGAGTTTGGAGAAGGCAGCAGAGAAACAGAAAGAGCAACAGAACTGATATATTTTCATTTCAGGCCCAAGTTCCTTATCCTTACAACTATCAAATTGCTGAGTACTTACCTGTGTAGAGACACTGCTCCGGATCAGGCTGAAGTCGACTGTCCCTTTCAAACCAGCGTCCACCCAAGCCATATTCAAGAAGAGTGACGGCTTCACGATATGCCTGCCAAATATTGTGTGGAAAACATAGGTGCTGCCCTCCTCACAAATGCAGCAGTCACCGAAGGCAATCTTTTTCACCCACCCAAACTCAGTCTTGTTCAGGCACACCGCAGCTTGCCCGAAAGAGCGCATAGTTTTGTGATCATCTACCTAAGGAAAAGGTTACAGAAAACGAGCTTGCTTGTGTAGATATGTAGACTTTAACTGAAATTAAATACATTCATGGTTTGAATACATACCAGAATCCTATACTTTTTGCCACCATCCCAGCAGTCCGCGGACATCACCTGATCACGTGTCATGTTGGTAAAGACGATGGCGCGATGTCCCGTTAGGATGGATAGGTAGCCCATGAGGTAGCCCATGAGCTGAGAATGTTTCTTACCAAAACTTTCATCATCAGGTAAGCATTCTACGGTCAATAAAATGGATTAATGAAGTTTTGTCAAGTTAGGTTTATGTCAGTTTTCCTCTCTTCATCTCCTGTCTTGCATAAATATCTACTGAATTGTACTCACGAAGCAATTCAGGGATTTTCTTTTTGGCGACCTTCATAAATGTCACTTCTTCTTTCGCATCGAGCAGTTGCTCTGTGAAAAAAAGTCACATACACCACCCATTTTTGAGGTTCCAAATCCCTATTCTTTAGATGACAGAATATATACACAACATCATGATAAAAGAAAATATTACCCGTCTTCTTTTTCGTCACCTTCTGCCGGTGGACAACCACATGCTTGTGCACATTTGCCTGAAGCATCTTAACTTCATAGAGGATTCTGTCAAACTCAGTAGATGTGACTTTGGTGACTCCCTGGGATGAGTACTTCACGTGCTTGATGAACATGGTGATATTTGTCATCATGTTTTTCACAGTGGTTGGGACGTAACCCTTTTGGGCAAGGTATAGTGGATACCTACAAATAATGGTGGGCAAGCACAGTGAGTGATAAAATCTTACCTCTATTTCACACCACCTAATTCCAAATACCAATTTTTCATCTACTTCAAAACAATTTAAAAGTCATGATTCACACACACACACCTATAATCTCTAAATATTCTAACCAAAACACACACTTACGCGCGCAATTTGTCCATCTGTAGAAGGAACTTCAAATCCATGTAAACCGTTTTCGGAGTTAGCCCAGTAGCCATATAGAGGCAAAATCGGAGTGCATGGCTTGCTGCCTGCCTCGCATTTTCCTTGTCTTTTCTTGCTGTCCGTGAACCCAGTCGAAACTTCCTGAAGTCATCGATGAGCCTCTCTATTATTAAATATACAGAAGATGTTTGTGGAATAGTTACAAAATAAAAATCAAACATATTTCACAGCAATGTAGAAGTCATAGATTAGTGTCTGAAATCTATGGCTTCCAAGTAGCTATGTAAATTGTAGATGAGAAAAGGGAAACAGCAAATGAAAACTCACGAAATAAATTTTCCGACTTCTCCAACTTTCTCACATGTTCATGTTTTTGGGCTGAGGCAGTTAGTTTTGACGTTATGCCTCTGGGTGTCTTGGGTGTCGAGGGTTGAGCTCTCATGAGTTTGTCTACCATGTGTTCGAGCTGTTGCAATCTAGCTGCAACATTTTCACAGTTGCACTTGCAGTTGCAGTTGCTTCGATTTGGAAGTGGATTCTCCATGTTACGAGAGAGACTGGAGTCATCTCGATTCTTCACAACAGGTGAGGAAGACAGAGGATGGTCATGACCATGCCCACTGGCGGATGTGAGGACACCAGGTGAGGCTGTGAGGACACTAGAGGAGGAGACTGTGTGGACAGCAGATGAGGCTTTCTGGAATCCAGAGGAGGCGGATGTGTCGACACCAGTGCAGAAGGATGTATGTCCAGAGGAGGAGGTTTCCTTTCCACCAGGGCTAAGCTGTGGTTGTTCGGGAGTGGATGATAAAGCAGGAGGACCAATTTCAGGTTTACCATGCAATGACTCTGCACCCACAGACTGGGTGAGCGGCTGCTCTTCATCGAGGGGCATATCGCCTTGCCCAGAAGACAATCTCTCATATTCGTCTGTAATGAATTGGAAAACAAATGTCAAAGACCAGTCAACCTCTCACAAACACATTGATACATCATAGTGTAAAATTACCATCTGAGGTCAATTCGCCCAAACCCGATACCATTGGTATTTCAGGAGCAGTACGGCGGAGAGCAGCGAACTCCTTTGCAATGCGGCGTCTCTTGGCATCCTTTAGCAGAGATTCTCTTTCCTGATAATAAAAAGTGACAGATTTTGAAAAAAAAACTATTGTCGTGACTAAAAATTACATTTGCAATACTTATTGTGCATTTGCACTTACCTCTGCCTTTAACGAATGGGAGTCCTGCATATGCTTGTCCAGACGAACTAATTGCATCCTCTCGCACACAGGGCAGTCTAAGCGGTCAGTTGTCCTGGAGTACGGAATATTGAATAAATGGCAAAAAAATATAGGCGAGCAATTTTTTTCTCATGTGGATAAATGTTCCGTATGTTCTTACCTGGCGTTCCCATATTTCATCAACAGACAAAATTCCTGTTTATTGGGAATTGTGTGGGAATTACTCAGGTGTTGCTTCAAATTAACATAGCTCCTGAAGCACAACCCACATAATTTTGTGGCCTGTAGAAGAAAACAAAATTACAGCACCACCTACTAGAAAAAGTAACAAACATTTGAACACATTAAGATCATGCCTGATTAAGTTTCAACACACTGTCTGAAGATCCAAGAAATTACCAGCACACATACCATGCTGCTACCGCTGCACCTCTACTTCCAAGTTTTAAATCTAAATGGCATGAATTATGATTTGGAATTAAGGTGGACAAATTCTATATTTACATATGTCAATTTACCAACCACGTGCTGACAGTGTGATAGTAAATTACAAAAAATGTCACTCAAGAACAATAACCAATAGACTCAATGCTCTGAAACGTGCTCTAACCACCTTCTTTGAAGTGATTTTTGGTCCCACACTTAGTAAAATTTTAGCTTCCTGCCACTCCCATACGCTTTAATGGGGAACAGTTTTCGGTCAATATCCTTTCCCCCCCATATCATGAATTATGATTTGGAATTAAGGTGGACAAATTCTATATTTACATATGTCAATTTACCAACCACGTGCTGACAGTGTGATAGTAAATTACAAAAAATGTCACTCAAGAACAATAACCAATAGACTCAATGCTCTGAAACGTGCTCTAACCACCTTCTTTGAAGTGATTTTTGGTCCCACACTTAGTAAAATTTTAGCTTCCTGCCACTCCCATACGCTTTAATGGGGAACAGTTTTCGGTCAATATCTCGGGAACGGAATCCGGTAGAGATTTGGAACAAAGATTGGTCAGACTTATTTTGGGTCAGCTGAACATGCCAGTCTTGTCCCCGAGTCGCTACAACCTTCCGTTCCAGAGATACAAGGGATCGGGAGGTCAAATGTGGGTGTAGCTCTTGAACGGAAGCTCCATAAATAAACTTATGGAAGTGCATGAAAAAAAACACCTAAGGTGATATTGATACGTTACTCACAGAAACAGAGCAAAAGCAGTCAGGTATGAACACTTTGAATCTGACAAAACTCAAGAAATTACACAGGAAATGAAGTCCATTTTTTCATCTACAAAATTTGGAATTACAATGGACAAATTCCATATTTTCATTTTAACAACCATGTGCTCACCATGTGATGCAAATAAACTTTTGAAACTATCAAAACTGCATGAAAAAAAACATCTAAAGTAATACTGATACATTACACACTGAAATCGTGCAAAAGCAGTCAGGCAACACCACTTTGAATCTGACAAAACTCAAGAAAATACATAGAAAAAGAAGTCCAGCTTTTCATCTACAAGATTTGGAATTACAATGGATAGATTCCATATTTACATATATTTCATTTTAACAAACATGTGCTAACCATGTGATGTAAATAAACTTTTGAAACAATCAAAAGTGCATGAAAAAACAACATATATGGTGGTATTGATACATTACACAATCAGATAGGGCAAAAGCAGTGAGGTAACACCACTTTGAATATGACAAAACTTTAGAAATTACACAACAAACTTACCATGCTGCTGATGCTATACTTGATAGTCCTGGGGTACTTCCTGTGAAGAAAGGAACTCCAGGTTGTCATCTAAAAAATTTGAATTTAAAAAGGACAAATTCCACATTTACATATATTTTATTTTAACCACCATGTGCTCACCATGTGATGTAAATAAACTTTTGAAACCATCAAAAGTGCATTAAAAAAA